>SJYV01039095.1:0-16482 GCA_006410875.1 Neotragus pygmaeus | reverse complement strand
CAGGTCAGGTGGTCTGGTATTCCCATCTCTTTCAGAATTTTCCACAGTTTATTATGATCCACATAGTCATAAGGCTTTGGCATAATCAATAAAGCAGAAACAGATGGTTTTCTGGAACTCTCTTGCTTTTTCGATGATCCAGCGGATGTTAGCAATTTGATCCCTGGTTCCTCTGCCTTTCCTAAAACCAACTTGAACATCTGGGATTTCACGGTTCACATATTGCTGAAGCCTGCCTTGAAAAATTTTTAGCATTNCTGGAACTCTCTTGCTTTTTCGATGATCCAGCGGATGTTAGCAATTTGATCCCTGGTTCCTCTGCCTTTCCTAAAACCAACTTGAACATCTGGGATTTCACGGTTCACATATTGCTGAAGCCTGCCTTGAAAAATTTTTAGCATTTCTTTACTAGCGTGTGAGATGAGTGCAATTGTGCAGTAGTTTGAGCATTCTTTAGCATTGCCTTTCTTTGGGATTGGAATAAAAAGAGTTCTTATCCTCAGTAGAGACAAATTGAATTCTGACCGTTATCTGAAACCTGTGATGAGGTCATTTTATGAGGAGCAACTTACAAGGCTGGAGTGACTCCAATATATTTCCAGAGGAGTTTATATTACGTTGGGAGTACTTTTGAATAAGTTCAAAATCAGAGTTATATTGGCACTAAACAATAAGGCAAAGAGAAGGATTTCTCTAGAACTGTGCTTTTTAAAATGCCTTTCCAATTATCGTTTAATGTCACAGTCAGGTAGACAGTGACTTTGTGGAATAGGCATTTTGTTTCAAGGCCTTAATCCAGGTTGCTTAATACATTGAGAACAAAACCTGGAAGTCTTTGAACTTTGTGTTTTATAATATTTACTCACAACAACCTATGTTTAGTATTTTTCCAACACTCTCAAAACAGAGGTGGAGTTATTACAAAGAATAATCCAAAAGCATTAAAAAGTTATTACAAAGAAAGGGCCATCTCATGAATATTTTCCTATAATTCTTCTCTATTATACCTTTACTATAAAGAGAGTGCTTTTTAAAAAAACTTTAAATAAACTTTTAATTTTAGAATCATTTCAGATTTATAAAATAGTTACAAAGAAAATATAGAGACTTCCAGTATACCCAGTTTCCCTCATTGTTAACATCTTATATTATCATAGTGTACATTTCTACAGTACAGAATAAAGTTAACATAAATGACCAGTTAACGTTGCCCTTTATAAAAATCAGTTGGGGAGGAAAGTAATAATTACTGACTAAAATGGGATTTTTTAGATTACTTATGGATTTTTCTTATTCTTTATGACTATATTCATTACCATATTTTGTAAATAATTGATTATACTTCCATACTCTCTGTACATAAGAGACCTTTCTGAATTTTTCTAACATGTAAAAAACTTTTTTTCTAGAAGTTAAAGAGCTATATAAAATAATGTATTCTGTTTGTTACAGGGTAGAACTGTTACCATTAAGCTAAAGAATGTGAATTTTGAAGTAAAAACTCGTGCCTCTACAGTTTCAGCTGTTGTGTCAACTGCAGAAGAAATATTTGTTATAGCTAAAGAACTGCTAAGAACAGAAATTGATGCTGATTTTCCACATCCCTTGAGATTAAGACTTATGGGTATAACTTTTACTGTTTTTTGTTAAAATCTGCAAGAGTCAATTTGAGAAATAGTCTCACCTCCATTTTACTTCTTGGACCCATTCAGGGAGTTGCATTTCTTCTACTTTCGTTTTTCTTGATACTTAAACCTGATGCATGTGAAGCCGTGATCACTGGTTTAATTCCTGTAAGAATCAGTTAGAGTCATTCTTTTCCTTCAATACTTACTGAAATCCTCGGGGTTAGGCATTTTTCAAAATTTTAAACTTCAAATTTTAGAAAGCAAATTCAGTACTTGTTGAGTATATTGTGTAATACTCTTTTGGGATCTGAGGCAGCACTTTATGATCAAACATTTTATTATTTCTGTAGCAAAACAAAAAATATTCACACTGAGTTGTAAAGACTCTAAATAGCTTCACATCAATCTTGTCATCAGTTACCATCTGTTGCTGACAATTTTCAGAGCTTTTAGATTTCAGAATTACAGATAAAGGGTTGTGGCACTATAAAACCACATTTCTAGCCATCATGGGGTAAAAAAAGACAAACCACGGTTCCAAAGTAAACAAGTAAGAGAATGTTTAGGGATAAGCACTCCAGATGCCAACTTTACTGCTAAGAATGGGGGTCATCAGCCATACTTTCACATATGAAAGATAGCACACATGGAAGTCAGTTTGAATATAGTACGTTAACTAAAAGAGCTAAAGAGTAGATGTTAATAGCAGCTTTATTTATAATTACCAAAACTTGGAAGCAACCAAGATAGGAGGTGAATGGAGATTGTGGTACATCCAGACAACAGACTGTTATTCAGCATGTAAAAGAAGTGATCTATTGGGATAGAGGATGGGGGAGAAGAAAAGAGAGGTAATGAGCTGTCAAATGATGAAAAGACATGGAGGAAACTTAAATGTATATTTTTAACTTAAAGAACCAATGTGAAAGTCTACAATACTGTATGATTCCAATATAGGAAATTCAGAAATTTCCAACATCGAATAAAGCAAAATGGTAGAGATCTGAAAAGATCAAAGGTTGTCAAGTGTGGGGGGAGGGAGGAATAGGCAGAGCACGAAGAATTTCTAGGGCAGAGAAACTATTCTGTATGATGCTATAATGGTGGACACATGTCATTATACCTTTGTTAAAATCCAGACTGTACAACACCAAGAGTGAACCGTGACTGATGTAAACTGTGGACTATGAATAAAAATGTCATCTCAGTGTAGGCTCATTGGTTGTAACAGCTGTTCCACTCTGGTGGAGGATGTTGATCGTGGAGGAGTTTGTGCATGTGTGGACGCAGGGTATATATGAGAACTCTCTGTACTTTCTATTCAACTTTGCTGAGAACCTAAAATTATTCAAAAAAATAGAGCCTATTGCAAAAAAGGAGCTAAAGAATCAATGCAATAGACTCCAATTAGTTACTCGGTATTTAATGGTATCGTGAGTCAGATATGAATGGAAAGACATATACATATATACACACATATAATCATGCTAACTCCAATAGATACTTACTATTTAGTATACCCAGTGTTATAAAGAGAGTAAATTTCTATTCATAATACCACCTTTGGGAAAGTATCCTTTAATTCAGAGAATATGCAGTGTTGCTTATTATTTTTGGCTAAACAGGCTTTTAAATAAGTGTCATAATACTATTACGCAAAATGTCTTTATGCTTTACAGTTGAGTTGGTTTTGTTGAATTGGAAATGGATTAATTATGGTTGGTTTAATTTAGGGGTGCGGCTCTCTGGTTTTCCCAATGAAGAGGAGAAGAAACACCAACAAAGGAGCATTATTGGCTTCTTACAGCCTGGAAACCAAGCCCTTTCAGCCACCGGGTGTATACCAGAGAAAACTGACAAAGATCAGTTTCCAAAGCCTACACAAATGTCTCATAAGAAGAGTTTCTTTGATAAAAAACGATCTGAAAGGAAAGCAAGCCCCCAAGACACATTTACATGTGAAACCATAAATAAACAAAGTTTGCAAACATCACAGTCATTCCAAGTTTTAAACAAGAAGATGAGTGAGAATTTAGAAACAGTGGAGAAATCACATAACTGTCAGATATTTACCTGTCCTGTTTGCTTTAGGGAGCAAGGAAGCATCAGTCTGGAAGCCTTCAATAAACATGTAGATGCGTGTCTTGATGGACCTTCCATCAGTGGAAACTCCAAAATGTCCTCGTGTTCCCACGCTTCCTCTACAAAAGTAAACGAGAAAGAAAATGTATGTGATTCTGTTTCTCTCTGTGACAAGCAGGATTATAAAACCCACCAGAAGAATACAGAGATCACGTCAGTAGATCCTGTAGAGATGGTAGAGACTACCAGTAAACCATCAAATACAGAAGATGTAAGTGCTTTACATAATAAGCCCAGCGGAGAGGAATGTTCTGGTCTTTCAAGCAAATCATTTAATATGGAACACTGTCCTCAGAATTCTTGTACTGTTTCACTGGAAAATGAAGATGTTGAGTCATTAAGAAGGCAAGAATCCCCCCAGCCTAATTTATATGAAGTAATCAGTGACCAAGTTCTAGTTTGTCCTGTTTGTAACCTAGAACAAAAGACTTCAGATCTTACCCTATTCAATGTGCATGTAGATGTTTGCTTAAATAAAGGCATTATCCAGGAACTGAGAAAGGATAAGATTAATCCATGTAACCAACCCAAAGAAAGCACCAAAAGTACTGGTGAGTTTATGGGGTTTTTTTAAGAGCTTGATTTTCTAGGAATGTTTTATTAAAATTCAGATTGCTATTAAATCTAAAACATATACCTTTAAAGAGATAGTATGTGTATGTTGCCACTTAGGAAAATGTTAGTTACCTTACCATGGGCTAGAATTAGCTGAAGCCATTAGATTTGAAATTTGGGGAAATCTTTGGTTTAGGCTTGACTTAGCACAGAGTGAACTTAAAGGTTTAGGGAACTGAGTGATCTAATCCAAAAAGAAACTCCTTCAGAGAACGTTTGCCAAAGCACAGTGGTAAATTAACTATAATTATATGGCCAGAAAGCCTCTCTAACTTGTTTTCTGGTAGTTCTGACTCTGACCCACCTTCCAAATTAGCTGCAATACTAATGAAATAAGTAAATTACAAAGAAATTGTTTATAAATTCAGACTGTGTAGTCCTAAAGAGATTTTTACTATCTTTAATCAGTTAACTTTAACTCTTTCAATCTTTAGAAACCATTTTTGCTATTTCATGTTATTCATTATGCATTATCTTCCCTCTAAAGATAACTCAGGCAAAGTGCAGAAGACTGGAAACAAACCAAAAAGGTACGGCTAATTTGAGTTTTAATAAAGCTGGCCAAGAAATTGTTATATTTTGAGGTCTGATTTTTAGGAAATGTTAAAATTTGCTTTTATAAATCATTAAGTAAAAGTTTTAAAACAAGTTATTTGCATAAGCAACTTTAAACATCTCTTCAGAGGTTCTTAAATCTCTCCGTTAATTGTGTGCTTTTCTGATGTCATTGTCCTTTGTGCATTTTAATCACATGTTCTGTTTTATTCCAGGCCAGGATTGATGACAAAGTACTCAGCATCAAAGAAAGCAAAACCAAACAACCCCAGACACACTCTTGATATATTTTTTAAATGAATGTTGAACATTTTATCAATTTTTGATTGAAACTTGTTATTTTATAATAACTGAATGTATTCTTCCCTGTTTCAAGCTTACAGATTCATTTAGTGAAAAGCAAGTACAATAATCCCTTTGTATAAATTTGGAATATATACTAATTTACTTCTGTATACTTCTTCTGATAACAATGAGAATTTCACTTTCAGTTATACTTCAGTTAGATAATTCTGTTAGAGATAATTTTATAATGAAAAGTTGGGAATGAGATCAGGAAGTGATTTCTTTATTATGTTTTATAGTGAATATAAAAACATATTTATAAGGGCTTTCAGAGGTTCAGGTAAAACTATAATAGCATAAGAACTTTTTAGCACTTAAACACTTTGTTGGCACTGGATGCTCTGCTTGATCTTAGTATCTTCAACAACTTTGAATAATTATTTTTAGCTCCTAGTATCTTCAGATACTTCATGAGAATTCGTTACTAATATTTATCATAAGTTCTATGAAGAATATTAGCTTAGCAGAGTTAGCCTGCGTGCTTTTGTTACCTTCAGGAAAATAATATCACAGTATTATTTTCTGTGTTAAAAGAACTTTTGTTTAAAATATGCTTATTCATTTTATTTTTTTAATTTAAAATTTCTTTATCCAATGATAAGCACTTATTCACTTTAAAAAAAATTTAAGATTCAAGGTCATTATTTTATCTAGGACTTTTAAATGGCAATATTTTATTTCTTGGCAGTTGTATTTGTACTTTACACAGATCTGTAAAAAAAAGAATAAATTGTACACTCTATTTTTATCATGATCTTCTAGAGAAGAATGTGCAATTCAAAAGATTAATGTGTTTTAAACACCTCATTTATCTTAGTTCTATTTCTATCATGTTTTTATTAATATTTGTGAAAGAAGACAGCTTAACAATTGTTAGCTTAAGTAGTTGCTCCAAATGCTGTCATCGTATCAAGAGTTTTTATGAGAAAAAAACAATTATTTAATAGAAACATGCAAATGAGACCCATTGTCTATTACTGCTTTAAGGAACTGAATCTTTCATTCTCATATTTTTGTTCCTTCTTCTTATATTTTATAGCTCATTACCTAATTGTATAAAGACATAATGTTTTAGGAATAGTGTAAATTAGGATCTCACACAACCTTTGGCCAAAGTGGTAATTTGACTTTAAATAACTAGATAGTTTAAAATTAGGCTTAGTGTTTATTAGAATACCAATTTCATGCCTAATATTATTGTATGCTATGATGAATATCTAGTTATAGAACTGCAATTCTTGATCATGTGATTTACTTACATTAATTCTCTACAAAATTAAGTTCAATGAAGCACTGATTTATTGTATTGAAAAGTAAACACCATATTCTTTTCTATTTTAAGTTTATTTTTATTGATTTTTCAACATTAGAGTAAATACTAAATTATTTTCATTTAGATTGTTCATTTAATGAAATGTTATCATTTAGTAATATTTAATAAAAATTTAAAATGAAACTTTAAATGTTTAATTTTTTAGCCATAGAAATGGTTTCCTTACTTTTCCATTCTTTTCCTACTTCTGTTACTTTCAGTCTTATTTTCTTTGCCTAGAATTTTCTCCACATCCTTTTCTGTTTTATTTAATAATCCAAGTCATTTTATTATAATTTTGTTTGGGGGACATTAAAAAAACACAGCAAAACCACAAAGAATAAGCACCTATAATCTTACCTATGTGGAGGGAGACAATATAGGGATCCACTTGGGAGAACACATTTGCAACACATATAATTTACAGAACACTAGTATCCAGAAGGTATATAATCCAAAATACACAAAGGATTCCTATGAATCAGTAAGAAAAAGAAAACCAATAGAAATTTGGTCAAAAGCCTTTAAATGGCACTTTACATAGAAATCCAGATGTCCAAGAAACATGAAAACATCCTCAGCCATTTTAGTAATGGGGAAATGGGAAAAAAAAACCCTCAAAGAGACATTATAACATCTCTCCCAGATTCATAAGAATGAAAGGATCTAATGATATTGTTTTGGTGATGATGTGGAGCAATATGAACTCCTAAAAATAAACAATTATTTAATTGTGTATATGGCTGTGCCAGATCTTGGTTGCAGCACTCAGAATCTCAGGCTTCGTTGCGGCACGTGGAATCTTTATTTGCTGCAGCGTGTAGGATCTAGTTCCCCACCAGAGAGGAACCCAGGCCCGCTGTTAGGAGCTCAGAGTCTTAGCCACTGGACCACCAGGGAAGTCCCTATGAACTCTTACTTTGAAAACAACCTCTTTGGAAAACATTCGGCCCTTCTTTAGTAACTCTGAAGATGTGTGTACTCGATGTGTAGCTGCTCTCCTGTATATATGCTGGTTGTCTTCCATTTGCCCTCCTGATTGATTCTGTGCCCTTCATTCTGCACTACGTCCAATGAGGCCTCATGGCAGCAAGAAGCCACTGCAGAAGGTTTCAAGGAAAAATGATGAGGTTGGGTATTTATTCTCTCATATAGCTTTCTGAAGCTGGTCAAGTCCCTTGAACAAAGGTCACAACCTCTACATATCTTCGTATGTCATTCTCTGCTCTCTCCCTCTCCAGGGTCTGCAATCCTTCCCTTTCCCTCACCCTTTTACCCTACAAGGTGGCAACAGAGTCTTGCCCTTATTAGCCCTCCAGGTGCTGCCCTATCTTTTGTGCTTTCCTCACACCCTGCCCAGGTGGCGCTAGTGGTAAAGAACCCGCCTGCCAATGCAGAGAAATAAGAGATGCAGTTGGATCCCTGGGTTGGGAAGACCTCCTGAAGGAGGTCATGGCAACCCACTCCAGTATTTTTACCTGGAGAATCCCACGGACAGAGGAGCCTGGTGGGCTGTAGTCCATGGGGTCACAAAGAGTCATGACTGAACCGACTTAGCACAGCATACACAACCTGCCCACACTTTTGTAAATGGTCCCCTTTTTAAAACTCATCTCAAAATACAAAGTTTCTTTTCTTCCTGCCTGGACCATAACAATGTCTTGGGATAACTATTGAACATGTTTTTAGGAAGCATTTGCAAGGTTACAAATAGCAACACTGTAATAACCAAAAAATATGGAAATAAGCCGAACAGTCAACATTGATAGAAAAACTAAATTCTACCATTGTATTTTCAGGTAGATTCAAACAAAAGAATTCTACACATTAGTGAAAATGAAAGAATAGGTAATCAGAAGGTGGATGAATATCACATAATGTGGAGCAACAGAAGCAAATCATAGAAGGATGCCATCAGCAAGATTCCATGCATGTAGATCAAAACAGTGTATAGCGCTTTAAGAATGTATTCATATAAATCAAATTATAAAGAGAACTATTGTCCCCAAGATAGAATAATGACCTTCTGTGGGGAGAAAAGGGGATGTGATTGAGGAATGCACGTGGAGCTGCTGACACACTGCCAGTGCTCCATTGTCTTAGGTGGGTGTTTACTTCTAAAATCTTATTTAAATTGTACAAATATATTTTATATACTCTTGTTCATAAATTACCTATATCACAAGTTTTTTTTAAAAAGTCAGTGCTCGCTTCGGCAGCACATATACTAAAATTGTAACGATACAGAGAAGATTAGCCTGGCCCCTATGCAAGGATGACACGCAAATTCGAGAAGGGTTCCATATTTTACTGCCTTATGACCCAGCAATCCCACTGCTGGGCATACACACCGAGGAAACCAGAATTGAAAGAGACACATGTTCTGCAATATTCATCACAGCACTGTTTATAATAGCCAGGACATGGAAGCAACCTAGCTGTCCGTCAGCAGATGAATGGATAAGAAAGCTGTGGTACATATACACAATGGAGTATTACTCAGCCATTAAAAAGAATACATTTGAATCAGTTCTAATGAGGTGGATGAAACTGGAGCCGATTATACAGAGTGAAGTAACCCAGAAAGAAAAACATCAATACAGTATACTAACGCATATATCGGAGAAGGCAATGGCACCCCACCCCAGTACTCTTGCCTGGAAAATCCCACGGATGGAGGAGCCTGGTAGGCTGAAGTCCATGGGGTCGCTGAGGGTCGGACATGACTGAGTGACTTCACTTTCACGCATTGGAGAAAGAAATGGCAACCCACTCCAGTGGGCTGCCGTCTATGGGGTCGCACAGAGTTGGACACGACTGAAGTGACTTAGCAGCAGCAGCAGTAGCAATGCACACATATGGAATTTAGAAAGATGGTAACGATAACCCTGTATGCGAGAGAGCAAAAGAGACACAGATGTATAGAACAGTCTTTTGGACTCTATGGGAGAGGGAGGTGGGATGATTTGGGAGAATGGCATTGACACATGTATAATATCATCTATGAAATGAATTGCTAGTCCAGGTTTGATGCATGATACTGGATGCTTGGGGCTGGTGCACTGGGACGACCCAGAGGGATGGTATGGGGAGGGAGGAGGGAGGGGGTTCAGGATGGGGAACATGTGTATACCTGTGGCGGATTCATGTTGATGTATGGCAAAACCAATACAATATTGTAAAGTAATTAACCTCAAATTTAAATAAATTTATATTCAAAAAATAAAATAACAATAAAAAATGTCAGAAACTTCTTTCTTTATTGAGGTGAAATTTTCCTCCATCTCTGTAGGTATTTGCCTCAATAGAGAAAAGGTACATTTCTCTCTGCTAGGACTTTGCTGAACACAGCAGGAAAGAGCCATCCCTTGTCAACATTTTCAGTTTTTCTCCTAACATTTCCCCTAATGCTACAGCCACAGCAGCATTTGGTCTACTCTCCAGTGTCAAATTGTCAAAGTTGACCGAACATTTTATCATCTCCATACAAGTCACCATCTTTCCAGCCATGAAATGTGTCCCCATTCCTCAAAGTCCCTCCCTTAAACACTAAGTCAATTCTGTATATTGGGTTTTGTTTCAGCACCCTACTTCTTAGCATCACTTCAGAATTTCATTTCAGCTGTGTGTTACAGAAACCCAATCTGTTTCTTTAAAAAAAAAATCAGTTCTAGTTTTCCCATGAAACATGAATTTCATTGGTTAGCGTTAGCTCAGTAGTTCAAAGATGGGTTCACATGGCCAGCTTCTGGTCACAAGATGGATGGGCTTTTCCATGTCCAGCCTTGCACATGAGTTCCAGGTAGGAAGACAAGGAAGTGAAAAGGATAAAAGGGCAATGAGTCTGTCCCACTTTAAGGAGCTTTGGAAGCCCTACGTAACAATTTCCACTTTCACCTCATTGGCCAAACTGTCACATGGCTTCCTCATACTAAAGGGAACCTGGAAATGTAATTTTTAGCAAGACACATTGCTACACCCAAACAAAAGCAGGTTCTGTTAGTAAACTGTCTCACCTATGAAAAACTATATAAATCATACCATTTGATGGTGAAATTTTAGAAGCGCTCCTTAAGAATAACACGAGGGTATCCTCTGTTGCTTTGCTGGAATCAATTCAATAAATAAGATGAATTAAAAACTGGAAACAAAAATAAAACTTTATTGTCAGATGTGTTTGTATTTTTTTAAATCTACATTTAATAAAGGAGTTCAAGGTTATGGCTACAAGATCAATGTACAAAATCAGGAGCATTCCTGTACAACAATAGCAAATTAGGACATGTAATAAACATAATCTCTCTCATGATAATAATCTATAAGGGACCCATAGGGTCTGGGAAGGTAGGGAGGTGTCATCTATCAGAATTTGTTGAGTACTTTAAAACTACCAAATATTACTGAAAGACAGTATGTCTGAGTAAACTAGAGTGATCCTAGTCAGGAAGAATAGCTGTTTTAAAGATAACTATTCTCCCCTAACTCTGTAAGTTCAATAGAACTCAAAACAAAACTTCTCATGGTTTTTCTTGGAAGTTGTTAAGTAGATCCTAAATTTTATATGGAAGAGCAAAGGCCCAAGAATAACAAGGTAGAACAGCAGGCCCTAGCACATATCAACATTTATTAAAAAGCTGTAGTAATTAATACCATATACTAATAGAGTAGTATTACTACTACTGAATTGGAAAGACTGATGCTGATGCTGAAACTGAGGCTCCAATATTTTGGCCAACTGATGCAAAGAGCTGACTCATTGGAAAAGACCCTGATGTTGGGAAAGATTGAGGGCAGGAGGAGAAGGGGGTGGCAGAGGATGAGATGGTTAGATAGTATCACTGACTCCATGGACAGGAGCTTGAGCAAACTCCAGGGGACAGTGAAGGACGGGGAAGCTTGATGTGCTATAGTCCATGGAGTCGCAAAGAGTTGGACACAACTTAGTGACTTAACAGCAGCAACAACAGAGTAGTATTGCCATGGATATATACATTTTAGACAACTCAGTACAAAAAGTATCTGCTATTTAATAAACTGTGCCTAAGGTGCTGCTGTCCATGAGGTTGCAAAGAGTCAGACACAACATAGCGACTGAACAAATTGTGCCTAAACTCTGACCTTCCAACTGATTTCTCAGCTTTTCCTGCTCTAAACTATTTTGTGCATTTATTGCACATTAACCACAAATGACGTTTTCATAATGTCACCATTATGTTAGAAACAAAAGATGTCAAAAGCTCTCAGCTCTGTCCAGGATCAGTGGGAGTTGAGAAGAAAGGTAGGATTTTCAGCATATGATGATTTCTGTGGTGCCAACGGGCTTCCCTGGTGGCTCAGCAGACACTGGTTCTATCCCTGGGTCAGGAAGATCCCCTGGGGAGGAGAACATGGCAGCCCACTCCAGTATTCTTACCTGGAGAATCTCATGGACAGAGGAGTCTGGCAGGCTACACAATCCATACGGTGGCATAGAGTTGGTCACGACTGGAGTAACTGAGCATGCGTGCATGTGCAAATACCATGACAGATTTCAAGCTATTGACATGACGTCAATCAGTTCACAAAATTCCTAAAAATTTAACAATCAGCTCTTGGTTGCCAGTACAAATGAGCTCCTACAAATCACTGTCCTTGATGCACACTAAACTCAGGTTTGACATTCAAGGACACTGAAGTCACACAGCATAGCTTGTAGTTTCCTCAATAAACCAAGCTGCTTCTCCCTTCCGGTCTCATGGTCAGTTGCTCCCTCTGTCCAGAATGTGCTTCCTGAATGCCCCTGTGCCCTCTACATACACAATAAACATACATGACCATTCAACACAATGAGCCCGAGGATCACCATTCAGCCCAGGGACCACTTTCAGGAGATGGTCCCTGCGCTCTAGGAAAACTGATCAGTCACTCCTTTTTGCCCCTGTTTCTGAAACGTTCTTTGCTGTGACTTTGCTGTGGTCTCTCTACTGGGTTTTAGGCTGCTAGAGATGCTGTCTCTCTCTGATCTCTGAACTCTAAGCACGAAGTACAAAGCCTGGCACTTAACCGACGTTAACTATTATTTGTTGACATATAAATGAATAAATAATATTTGTCCAAAGACTGATGTCTGTTACTGCTGCTGCTGCTGCTGCTAAGTCGCTTCAGTTGTGTCCGACTCTGTGCGACCCTATAGACAGCAGCCCACCAGGATTCTCCAGGCAAGAACACTGGAGTGGGTTGCCATTTCCTTCTTCAATGCATGAAAGTGAAAAAAGTGAAGTCGCTCAGTTGTGTCCGACTCTTAGCGACCCCATGGACTGCAGCCCACCAGGCTCCTCCATCCATGGGATTTTCCAGGCAAGAGTCCTGGAGTGGGGTGCCATGCATAGATGTACATATACCTACTTTGTTTTGGGGGGCTCCAAAATCACTGCAGACGGTGATTGCAGCCATGAAAATGCTTGTTTTTTGGAAGAAAAGTTATGACCAACCTAGACAGCATATTAAAAAGCAGAAACATCACTTTGCCAACAAAGGTCTGTCTAGTCAAAGCTATGGTTTTTCCAGTAGTCATGTAAAGATGTGAGAGTTGGCTTATAAAGAAAGCTGAGTGCTGAAGAATTGATGCTTCTAAACTGTGGTGTTAGAGAAGACTCTTGAGAGTCCCTTGGACTGCAAGGAGATCCAACCAGTCCATCCAAAAGGAAATCAGTCCTGAATATTCATTGGAAAGACTGATGCTGAAGCTGAAACTCCAATACTTTAGTCAACTGTTGTGAAGAACTGACTCATTGGAAAAGATCCTGATGCTGGAAAAGATTGAAGGGGGGAGGAGAAGGGGAAGACAGAGGATGAGATGGTTGGATGGCATCACTGACTCAATGGACATGAGTTTGAGTAAACTCTGGGAGCTGGTGATGGACAGGGAGGCCTGGAGTGCTGCAGTCCATGGGGCGGCAGAGTCGGTCACAACTGAGCAACTGAACTGCACTGATACCTACTAATCACACACACACACACACACACACACACACACACACACACACACACGACCTCTGCCAAACCTACATCTGTTACTAATTCTGTCAGCCCTTATAACACCACTTCTTTTTATTCCTTTTGTCAAGTCTTCAACAGTTGTCTAATCTTTGGCCTTCTAATTTACTTCTCAGCTTTCACCAGTTTCTTTCCTTTCACTAAACCATAGACAATTCTTTCCTAACATCACTCTTATCTGTGTGTGTGTGTGAACAAAAGACGTGGGTCAGTTCTGGGGTCAAATCTACTTCTGTTTTATGAGGCTTTTTTTTTTGCTCTCAGAATATGCTAAACTTCTAATTTAACTCCTAATTCAAGCACAGTGTTTATGTATAGTAGGGATTCAGTGGCGATATCCTGGCTGTTCACTATTCTACATTTCTTCCTTATTATTTGAATTTTAGCTAGGCATACGATTGCCCAGCATAGTTTACTATATTTCATTAATTCTTTACTTTCTAAGCCACTACAGTCCACGGGGTCGTGAGGAGTTGGACACCACTGAGCCGCTAACACTTTCACTTTCAAGAAAGTAAGAATACCCAAGATGGGGAGGCCAGTAGGTTACCACTGCGTTAAATTGGGATACCAAGGTTTTCCATTTTCAAAGAGGAAACTGAGTCGTACCTTATTCAAAAGAAAATTCTGGAAGCCCATTTAGAATTGATTCAGTAGTGTTGGTTTTATAAAGCTAACTTCGACAACTCCGAATTGTATTCTATTCTGTTCAGTCGCTCAGTCGTGTCTGACTCTTTGTGACCGCGTGGACTGCAGCACGCCAGGCTTCCCTGTCCATCACCAACTCCCGGAGCTTTCTCAAACTCACGTCCATTGACTTGGTGATGCCATCCAACCATCTCATCGTCTGTCCTCCTCCCGCCTTCAATCTTTCCCAGCATCAGGGTCTTTTCCAATGAGTTAGTTCTTCGCATCAGGTGGCCAAAGTATTGGAGTTCAGCTTCAGCATCAGTCCTTCCAATGAATATTCAGGACTGATTTCCTTTAGGATGGACTGGTTGGATCTCCTTGCAGTCCAAGGGACTCTCAAAGTCTTCTCTAAATTGTACTCAGAACCACCTAAATGTGGCCGGGACTTTCCTCTTAACTTCTCACTGCAGGTGCTTCCAGCACAGCTCGCGCCACACCTGAAGGCGGCCGCGCCCGGGCAGGACTGCAGCCCCAGGCGAGGCGCCCGCGGAGGCGCCCGCAGCGGAGAGCGGCCTCCGGTGTGCGCGGCCCCCGAGCGGGGCGGGCCTCGGGGTCGGACCTGGAGCCCCGTCCGTTCGCCTCGGGGCGCAGGGCGGCAGCGCGGGGGCTGCGGGAGGACCTGAGGGGCGCGGCGGCCGGCCCTAGAGGGGCCTGTCCCGGGGCCCCAAGCAGGAGCGGCCGCAGGAGGAGGCGGCGGCGGCCGGAAACGAGTTCCGTGAGTCCGGATACAGGTCTGGAAACTCCCTCGGGGGCGGGCCGGGCCGGGCCTGGGGAACCGGTTGAGCAGCTGCGGGCGCCCCAGGGACCCGAGGCCATCCTCACCCCTGCGCCCTAGCTGGGCTGAGTTTCAGCTTTGGGATCCACACCCTCCCAAGGGTTGGCTCATGTTTCTCAGGACGTTTTATTTCAGGTCAACCCTGCACTGTAGGTGGAAGGAAAGTGTTCCTCTTTCAAATTAAGGAAGAGGATTTTCCAAGAAATCATTCAGCCCTTTTACAAATAAGGAAAGAGTTTTATGTGCTGTTATCTCCTACAGCCTGAGCCTTCACTAATTTATTGTGTGACCTCAAGTAAGTCACCTAATTTTTCTGTACTTTAGTTTTTAAAGCATGGAGGGGTTCCTCTGTGCCTTGGGAATAAATTTCCAGCATAAACTGAGGGATGCCATTTAAGAGTCTTTAAAGTTAAGCATGACATCGAATCTCTTAACAGGCACACCATCCATGTCACCTCGCTGCGATGGCCTCCTTTCCCAAAGACCAGCCTTGGGTGCAGAACATCCGTTTCTTAAGATAGCCTTCAGTTAGTTCATCCATCCATCCAGCTAGCCAGCTGTTCTTTCTGGAAATATTTTCAAGAAAGTACTATATAAATGCACATTTTAGATGTAGAGATGCAGAGAGGGCATCGCATAAAGATGCAGAAAGTAATATGTAAATGAACATTCTAGATGGAGAGATGCAGACAGAGCATATTCTGGCCCAAGCTCAATTTCTGGTTGTAAAGGGTTGATAGATAATGAAATAAGTAAGCAAATAAATGAATGAGATATTTTAAGGTAGTGGTAAACGCTATGGAGACTATGGAATAGAGTGGTGTGATTGTGACAGGGGAACAGAAGATGTCATGATCAGGGCAGACAGGATATTTGAGCCAAATTTCTGAATGATAGGAAGGAATCAACCATGGGACCTTCCTCAGCGATCAATGCAAAGACATAGAGGAAAACAACAGAATGGGAAAGTCTAGAGAGCTCTCAAGGAAATTAGAGATACTAAGGGAACATTTCATGCAAAGATGGACACAATAAAGGACAGTAATGGTATCAACCTAACAGAAGCAGAAGATACTAAGAAGAGATGGCAAGAATACACAGAAGAACTGAACAAAAAAGATCTTCATGACCCAGATAAAAACGATGGTGTGATCACTCATCTAGAGCCAGACATCCTGGAATGTGAAGTCAAGTGGGCCTTAGAAAGCATCACTACGAACAAAGCTAGTGGAAGTGATGGAATTCCAGTTGAGCTCTTTCAAATCCTGAAAGATGATGCTGTGAAAGTGCTGCACTCAATATGCCAGCAAATTTGGAAAACTCAGCAGTGGCCACAGGACTGGAAAAGGTCAGCTTTCATTCCAATCCCAAAGAAAGGCAATGCC
>SJYV01039090.1:0-13669 GCA_006410875.1 Neotragus pygmaeus | reverse complement strand
CCAGGCCCCGCCCCCAAGGCCCCTCCTCCTGGCCAAGCTTTGCTCACCCGTGCTCTCTTCTTCCGTGGTCAGCCTCAGGGGCACCTCCTCTAGAAGGCGACCCACCCCCTCTGCATCACCGCCCCTCCACGAACAGGGCCAACAGTCTGTCCCCACTGAACTGAGAGCTCCCCAAGACGGGCCTCACAGATTCATGCCTGGAACAAAACGCCGAGTGGCGGAAGGAAGGAACGGATACAGCGGTGAGTGCAGCTCCAGAGGCTGGGTGGGGCCTCCTCCCCGCCCCGGGTACGGCCCCCAGCGCCCTGAACTTGGCCTATCACGGCCGGATGGACCAAAGACCCGCCTTCGACCCCTGGCTCTGATGCACGCTAGGTGGGCAGTGCAGGTCTTTGACTGGGAGAAGGGTTCTGAGAGGCCAGGTTAGAAGGCACGCTTCCACCCAACCGTTAGCCGGGATGGTGGACTTGGCTGCGTTTCACCATTTTACACTCTCACCTACCACAAGGTCAAAAAAACCCAGGCCGTTCTCAGCTTCCGTGGGATCTGTAATTCTCAGGACCGTCTAGCCCCACTGCCTGGGTCTGCCGTTGTTCCGAGCAGTTAGGGACAGCAGAGCTGCAGGGNCTCATTGCAGAGTCTATCAAAACTTCTGCTTCAATCAATCCTCCTGCTTCAAAACCTAAAACTCTTGTCACACAAGTAATTCCAATATATCAGAGACATCCATCTTGTCCTTCTCAAACCTGTTGTTTTACCAATATAAGAAAATAAAAATGCTACTTATCAAAAAAAGAAGGATTACTAACAACAGTTAACACACTGAGCACTTCTGTTGTACCAGGGGTTGTTTTAAATCTTCTACGTACTAACTAATTTAATTCTACAAGCAAGCCTAAGATAGGGACCATTATTATTATTTCCATTCTACAGGTGGGACACTGAAGCCAAAAGAAGGTGACAAAACAAAAGTCACACTGGTAATAGTATTAGACACAGAATTTAAGTTGAATCCCAATGTCCGCTCTTAGCCACTTGCCCTAAACTCCTTTTTCATGGAGACATTATCATGTTATCTTTGAAAACATACAGAGAGCACTTCAAATTCCTATGAAAAAGTAAAAAAGCAGCTAGTAATATTCTGGAGCAGAAGTTGGCAAATTACAGCCCACAGGCCAAATTTGGCCAACGATCTCATTTTGTAAAGTTTCAAAATGGCTGATTTGGCCGCCTTTTTTTTTTTTTAACCCTTTAAGAGCGTTTGCTGACCCCAGCTCTGAAAGATGACATTATGTAAACCTTCCCCTAANAGAAGTTGGCAAATTACAGCCCACAGGCCAAATTTGGCCAACGATCTCATTTTGTAAAGTTTCAAAATGGCTGATTTGGCCGCCTTTTTTTTTTTTTAACCCTTTAAGAGCGTTTGCTGACCCCAGCTCTGAAAGATGACATTATGTAAACCTTCCCCTAAATAGTCAAGTTAAAAGTGGAAGTGGGGCTCTGTATTACATTATATTGTGGAAACCATATGATTTCCTGATTTTGGAGGTTATGTGCTGGTTCTGCATAAGGTACCCATTTTGGATAAAACATAGAGTATTCTAGATGATGTGGCAAATGCGAGCACTTTTTCCCATTGCTAGGAGTTTTCTGTACATTTTAAATGACTGGAAAGTAAACTATGTTTCAAAACAACCATGTCAATACCACAAAAGAAATTTAGAGTAGACAGGCATGAAACTTTCTTATACAGGCCAAGACTTACCCAGACGAAGTTCAAGGGAAGCTGTGATGCTCACTGCCCTTGAAGGAGTCCACGTGGAATGAAGAAGTACTGTGGGAAGTCTATTAGTGACCACCATGTCTTGGGTCCTCTGGATGACCTATGGCAGGAGAAACAGATTTTACAAGTAAAATTTTCCACATAACTTCACAAAAAGTTGTTAGACTACATTCAGTAAAGCTGAATCATTTCGGATCAATTTACAATCATATAAAATATTACCATTTACAATCCAAAAATCACTTGCATTTCTATACACTAATAACAACCAGAAACAAAAATTAAGAAAATCTCACTTACATAAAACATCTAGCAACAAACTTAATCAAGGACATAAAAGAACAGTAGTCAGAAAACTAGAAAGCACTGATAAAGAAACCAAAGAAAACACAAATACACAGAAAACTATTCCACGCTCACGCACTGGAACAATGAGGAATTAAAAGGTCCATTCCAACCAAAGTCATCAACAAATACACTGACTGCAGTCACAAAATAATGTTCAATGGCATTTTTCACAGAAATAGAAATATTCCTAATATTAGACTGCTAGTATTGCACAGTACCTTAAACGGCCAAAAAGACTCTGAGAAAGAACACAGCTGGAGGCATCTTCCTATCCGACTTCAGACTACATCATGGAGCTGTGGTGACCACCACAGTGAGGAACTGGCAGGGGCACAGACACATGGACTCCAGGAGAGAACAGAGAGCCCAGAAACGACCCCACATGTACACGGCCAATTCCTGAAGATCAAACCAGGAACGAGCAAAGAGGAAAGGACAGTCTTCTCAAGAAACAGTGACAGGAAACCAGCCACCTACACGGAAGAACATCAGTGGTCATCCTCTGGATCATCTGACAGAAATCTAACTGAAAACCCACCGTTTTGCACACGGAGCTCTTTCCCCCCTGAGTCCTCGAAGATGGACCTCCGGTCAGCACTCAGATGGACACAGAAACGTCTACTCCGTCCTCATTTTTCCCTCTTGCAGCGCCTCCCTCCTGGTGGGCCCTGAGGCAGCCCCGCTCCTCTCGGCCTGGACGCAGCCCCGTTATCCAGGAGCCCGAGCCCCGACGGCCGAGGAGACAGAGCTCCCGCCAGCTGCTCACCGAGCGGAGTCTGAAGGCAAAGCGTCCTGCGCCCGCGGCTCAGAGCGGGCTTGGCGCCCCCTGCGGGCCGCCAGGGAAGAGCGGGCAGCCCCGCGCTCCCAGACCCCAGAGGGCTCCCCCAGAGGCAGCTCCGCGGTGAGCGCTCAGACTGGAGGCCCAAACTGAAATGGAGCCAAAAATCTCCATGACCCTGCTCAACACACGGCCAGGGAACAACTGATTAAAAACCATACGGAATGAAAGGAACATAAACACAAACTGCAACTGACACCACATTTCAATTAAAAACTATAAACAGTTTAGAAAACAACAAAAAACAACATGGCCTGAGTCTGGCGATGAGTTCTAAAGCACAACAAAAAAGCCGATATACAAAATGCTTTCAATAAATTAATTAAAACACTGACTTTTAAAAATGTATACATTCACTCCCTTACTCAAGAAAACCAAAGGACAAAGTGTCAGGGGAACCACTAACCAAAACCACCCGCCCGCCCTTGCCAGGCACCAGAGGAACCACTTGCAGGAGTCATCTTACAACAGGAGGCCCTGGGTAAGAACAAGGAACTAACAAGCTACCACCAACCAGAAGAATTCAGGAAAGGTCAGAGGNGGGAACCACTAACCAAAACCACCCGCCCGCCCTTGCCAGGCACCAGAGGAACCACTTGCAGGAGTCATCTTACAACAGGAGGCCCTGGGTAAGAACAAGGAACTAACAAGCTACCACCAACCAGAAGAATTCAGGAAAGGTCAGAGGAGAAAGGAGACTCCAATCCGTAGGTCTTACCAACCTCCCAGGATCCTCCTTGCCAGAATCCACCTTGGGTGAGTGATGCATATTTCACCAGGAAGGACCCCAATTCAGAATGACTGGCCAGAGACAGACCAGAAACTAATCCAATGCCCATAAAACCTGAGACTGTGAGCCATGTGGCAGAGTAGTTCTCTCAGCTTCCCTCACCCTCCCGCCCTCCACCCAGGCAGCCCTTCCCAGTAAAATCTCTTGCTCTGACAGCACACGTCTCCTCGGACAATTCATTTCCAGGTGTCAGACAAGAGCCTGCTCACAGGCCATGGAAGGGGTCCCCCCTTCCTGCATCAAAACCACAAACCAGGAGAAAATATCTTCAAAATGTGTATCTGTGCAGTAGGAAATGGCACCCACTCAGTATTCTTGTCTGGGAAATCCCATGAACAGAGGACCCTGGCGGACTACAGTCCAACAGCAGGGCATTTTTGAAGAGAGGAAACAGTCCCAGGAAAGTTGAGGTGATCAACAAAGGCCCCAAAGCTTTCGATGGCACAGCCAGAACTGTGGCTGAGCACCCCCAGCTCCCAGGCCTCTTGATACTTGCCTCTCTCACCAGATATGGGTGTGGCAAACTAGAATCTAAAACACGGCTGAGGGCTTCCCTGGTAGCTGAGTATTAAAGAATCTTCCTGCCAATGCAGGAGACACAGGTTGGATCCCTGTCCATGCTGTGGAGCAGCTAAGCACATGCACCGCAACCACTGAGCCTGTGTTCTAGATCTGGGAAGCTGCAACTACTGAGCCCATGAGTCCCAGAGCCTGCGTCCCACAACAACAGGCACCAGCAGTAAGAAGCCCACACACCACAACAAGCATAGCCCCTGCTCGCCATAACTAGACAAAAGCCACACAACAAAGACCCAGCACAGCCGAACATTAATATTTTACAAAACGCATATCTGATAAAGAACTTGTAACCAAATTATACCAAGAACGCTAGAGCAAACAAACGCATAAATAATTAGTAAAGACTGAAACAGACTCCTGACCACAGAGGGTACACTGAGAGAAAACAACCATAAGAGACACCTGACCACAGAGGGTATCTGAGAGTAAACAACCATAAAAAAAACACCTGGCCAGAGAGGCTACGCTGATAGTAAACAACCCTAAGAAAACACCTGGCCACAGAGAGTACTTTGAGAGTAAACAACCATGGGAAACACCTGGCCACAGAAGGTACACTGAGAGTAAACAACCATAAGAGACACCTGGCCACAGGGGGTACTCTGAGAGTAAACAACCATGGGAAACACCTGGCCAGAGAGGGTACACTGAGAGTAAAAAACCATAAGAGACACCTGGCCACAGTGGGTACTCTGAGAGTAAACAACCATGGGAAACACCTGGCCACAGAGGGTAATCTGAGAGTAAACAACCATAAAAAAACACCTGGCCACAGAGAGTACTCTGAGAGTAAACAACCATAAGAAACACCTGGCCACAGAGGGTACTCTGAAGGTAAACAACCATAAAACAACATACTCAGGATCCTGGTGGGATGCATACACCTTTGGAAGACAGTCTGACAGTTATTTCCAAAGCTAAAGAGACTCATCTAGGATGCAATACTACACCTCTTGTATTTAGACAACAGCTTTAAAAAAACTGCGTTCAAACAAAAACTAGCATAAAACAATGCGCGGTAGCTCTGTTCTGGGTTAGAAATTGGTTAACAACCAAAAGACATCAGAATGTTCTTCTGTAAATGAATTCACAAGCAAATTAAGGCACACATACACCAAGGGGGGCAGAATATGCCACCCCCGGTCGTGTCTTTTGACATCAGGATAATCCTGGACTGACAGTTAAAAACCAGCAGATCCAGGAGAATGTTTGAAAGTGCCCTTCTAGGAATTAAATTTACATTTATTAGGGAAATCTCCACTCGTAAGGCTGTCTCTCCTATGTACCAGGAATGGAAGGATAAGTCTTCAGAGAAGCTCGTCCATGGAGATGGCCTGGGTGTAAATCTGCATGATATCCAGACCCTTGTTCACTGTGCTTTGCCTCCAAACCTCCCAAGTCATTCCACCCCCACCCCATATCTTTCTTTTGTTCTTGGCTAAAGATAGCACATAAGTTACAGGCTTGGGCCATTTCAGGTTTTCCTAGGTACCTTACAAGCATACAGGGGGTATGCATGGTAATAAGNTGCCTCCAAACCTCCCAAGTCATTCCACCCCCACCCCATATCTTTCTTTTGTTCTTGGCTAAAGATAGCACATAAGTTACAGGCTTGGGCCATTTCAGGTTTTCCTAGGTACCTTACAAGCATACAGGGGGTATGCATGGTAATAAGCTTCTGTTTTCCTCCAGTTCATCTGTCTTTCATTGCGAGGGAAAGTCTCAATGAGGAAAAGAGAAATATAAAGGGAACATTATTTTTCCTCCAATACACATGAATAGTATTCAGAAATATAACGGAATGAACCATCAAACCAAGCAAAAACCATGGATGAGTCTTACATGCATATTGCTAAGTGAAAGAATCCAGTCTACACGCTAATGACCCCATTTATACGACAGTCTGAAAAAGGCCAAACAGACTTAGAAACAGATTATGAGGTAGGAGGTTCAATATTCCATTTGATACATTACAGATGAGATGGTTGGATGGCATCACCAACTCCATGGACATGAGTGTGAGTAAGCTCCAGGAGTTGGTGATGGACAAGGAAGCTTGGCGTGCTGCAGTCCATGGGGCCGCAAACAGTCAGACATGACTGAGCGACTGAACTGAATTGACATTACAGATGAGTATCTACCACTGTGCATTTGTGTAAACCCATAGATCTTTAGACCTCAATTAGTAAGTCATAATCTATTCAAATTTAGTTATTTAGGATATGAGAGTGTCACAGAATGGAACAAGAATGCAGCAGAGTCTAAATGACTGAAATGCATGGAAAAAACTCACTCTTTGTTGGTGGCAAGGACGACATAGGCTGACAAAAGTAAACTTTGGAAATAAACATAATCTGCTGGTCAAAGGCAATCTATACCATAGATAAACAGTGCACTCTAAATTCTTCCCCAAGGGAAACAGGAGCTAACGGCACCGAAACTACTGCACCAACAATCACATGGGACAAGCGCTGCATACAGTGTGTGACAAGTGGTGGAAACCAGGCTTCTTACCACTGGAATGGGAAGTTACAGATGAACAGAAAGATTACAACATCCATACAGATAAACAGAAAGATTACAACATCCATGGCACAATGGATCAGGTGGGAGACATCATCATAAATTACCTTTAGCTGAATACTTTTAATGATAAGATGGAATGCATGTATATATTTCTATTAGGTTTAAATGTCAGCTGGGTACATTAGGTCCTACATGTCTCTTTTTAATATCATTCTCTAATGAAAGGGGAACAGGAAACTTCCCTGGTGGTCCAGTGGTAAAGAATCTGCCTACCAATGCAGGGAACATAGGTTCAATCCCTTGTCCTAGAAGATTCCACTTGCCCAGGAGCAACCAAGCCTAGGTGCCACTGCTGAAGCCTGCAGGCTCTAGAGCCCAAGCTCCGGAACAAGAGAAGCCATTGCGATGAGAAGCCCAGGCACAGCAAACAGAGAGTAGCCTTTGCTCACTGCAACTAGGGAAACCCCGAGTGCAGCAACAAAGACTCAGCAGAGACAAAAATAAATTAATTTTTTTTAAAAAAAGAACAGAAGCTCTTTGAAGAAATGACTGAGACTAGGACTAAGACAGTAACTATAGAGCCAGAATAATCTTAAAGTATGAGAAAGTAAAGAAATGCAAAGCAAAGAAATCCACAAAGAGAAATGTTAAATGAAAACAANACCCTTATGCCTTGTTTGAACCTATTCTCCAAGTTTAAGTACTGAGACTAGGACTAAGACAGTAACTATAGAGCCAGAATAATCTTAAAGTATGAGAAAGTAAAGAAATGCAAAGCAAAGAAATCCACAAAGAGAAATGTTAAATGAAAACAAGAGGCAATGGAAGTAGCTCTCAAAAGCCAAAACAAGAACAAATTAAGTAGCCTAATGCAGTGCTGGATTGTTACCAAAAGTTTAAATGAACTATCAAGTTTTCCAAACTGATAAAAATAAATGATTACATAGTTTTATCTGTATACACCAGCAAATAATAATCTGAAAGGGAATTTAAAAAATAATTCCCTTTCAATAATTTCAACATTAATAAGATAATTTTAAATAGATTTAATAGGATGCCAAGACTGGCACACTGGAAATTATACACCATTGCTGAAAAAATCCTAAATAAATGTAAAGATATTCCAGTGATGGAAACACTTAAGATGGCAATAATGTGTAATGCATCTTCAATCTGAAATGAAGATTCAATATAAAGCTTCACTATGAATTTTAAAGGTCTTTAGGGAGAAATACACAAGCTGACCCTAACATACATGTGGAATTAAAAGGGACTCCAAAGAGCCAAAACAATCACATGAGTCTATAGTGCAAAAGTCCTCTGTGTGTATGCTAAGTAGCTTCAGTTGTGTCTGACACTTTGTGACCCTATGGACTGTAGCCCACCAGGCTCCTCTGCACAGGGCATTATCCAAACAAGAATACAGGAGTGGGTTGCCATGCCCTCCTCCAGGGGATTGTCCCAGCCTAGGGATCAAACTCTTACCTCTTCTGCTTTAACACGTACGTTTTCACCACTAGCGCCACCTAGGGCAAAGCTGCCTAAATGGAGATCAGGGAAACCCAGTAAAGAGAAGGGACTCAGTCAGGATCAGGAAAGATCCTGATAATTCATTCCTGGATACCAAGCCTCTTGATGGGGAGAGGAAATATCCCCCAGGCCTACTCTAAGGCCTAGATTACAGATCAGATTAAAACAAAAACATGTTATTGCTGGTTTTCAGCCAAACAGACAGGTATAATGAAGGAAGCAATCCCTGGCCTTGCAGAGTTAGTCTGGGGACCTAGGCTGGGAGATTCTTACACATCAAGACACGGCTCTGAACTGGATTTCCACAAAGAAGAGTATCCCATGCAAAGCACAACCCTGCAGAGGTCTGTGCCCATCAGACACAGGAAGAGACTGGCTGCAGGCTCCCAACAGCTCGGCGTTTACAAGTGACCTCCCAGGGCCTTTGCCAAACTGCAGGGGCACCTCTGGGTTCTCTGCTTCCTTCTCTTTTCTGACTCTTTTCTCGAAAAACGCACACTTCTTCTTAGAATGCCACAGTGGTAGGAAAATAGGCCTTCAATTTTTAGACCTCAATTTACAAAAAAACTAAGAAGTTCTAGGGGTGTGGTTTTTAAATTAAAGGACCACATAATTTAAAATTTTTAAACGTTCGAATTATTCAGTTCCAAGACACCGAACTCATTGCCCAGAGTCTCCCCATGGAAAGGATCCTGTCAGCAAGACAGCCACTGATTCCACAATGAAAGAGCAGCAACGCGCCCTCCTCCCCTCCCTTATGCCTGGGTAACCAGGTTTTCTAATCCTTGCCGCGCCAAGGTGCAATCCGTCCCTTTCCCATTCCATCAGGTGGCCAAGGCCTGGCAGGACAGCAAAGGCGCAGGAGGCAGGGCTGGGCCAGCTGGCCAGAATGGGGGTTGGGGGTCCCAGCAGGTGAAAGCACGATGCAGGATAATTGCCTTGGACTTCCCACAGGCCAAAGGTGACTCAGACCAACCGCTCTCAGGTTCTGCTTGCAGAGGCGTCGCTGGGTGCACTAGGTTGCTTGGGAAAACCATGAGAGACAGCTTTTTGCGATGGGGTAAGCTCAGGAATGTCCTCAAAGCCTTTATCCCAAAGGCGAGCCCTTCCCGCGACCGCCAGGTTAGGGTTAAGGTTAGGGTTAGGAAGCTTCGGGACCGCGCCAAGGGAGGGTGTGATACGTGTCTCCCTGCTCCACGCTCCGCTTACCTGCGGTCCCCTTATCTGTGGTCCGCACGCGACCCCGCTCCGCGCACAAAAGGGGCGCTCCCAGCCGCTTGGCGCAGGCTCCCGAGACCCCTGCCAGCACGCTGGGACGCAAGCTGAGAGCTGGGGAGAGGCGCGCAGGAGCGCGCCCGGTGCGCCCCGCCCGACGCCCACTTCCGGAAGAGGCACCAGGCCTCGCTGCTGCGCCCAGGGGAGCCACAGCCAGGGTCGAGCATACCGAGCCCCGCACTCCAGGGCCAGGGTGCCTGGGGTCCGGAGGCCCCTCTCCTGCGAGCGCCAGGGAGAAAATGGCGCCCCTGCAACGCCGCTAGCGATGCCCCCGTTCCCAACTCCTAGTGCAAGGAGACCAGGCCAGGCGGGACTCACCAAGACCAATGCCACCAAGAGGACTGCCTGGCGGACCTGGCTTGGGCCAGGGGTCGCTGCAGGCCCCTGCAAACAACTCACGTTTTTAAATGTGAAAAGGACTTGGGTAGAACCTTCTCCGAATAAGACACAGAAATGGTGAACAAGCACATGAGACGTTGAGGTGGATGGTGAGAATGTGTGTACAACAATGTGATCGTAGTTAATGCCATAGCACTGGACACGTGAAATGGACTCGGTGCTCAATGTTACCTATTTTTAATTGGAATGAAAAGTGAAAGAAGCAATAATACAGGTTAAAACATGGATGAACACTGAAGACATTAGGTCAAGTAAGCCACAGAAAAGGCCAAGCAGGTCACAATCATCCTGTGTGCTTTTAATCCACGAGATTAATGGGGGTCACTATGTCTTCTGTGCTGTGGAAGACTTGGTCATAGTGGAAACTGGGATATCTGGAATCTAGTTTTCCACATCGAGCCACCAAACAACTGTTAGAATACATGAATTTAGTAACCCTGTCGGGCACAAAAAGCAATACACAAAAATCTGTTGTCTTTCTATACGCTGATAAGGTGCCATTAGAAAGAGAAATTGAGCACTTCCCTGGTGGTTCAGTGGTTGCGAGTCCACCTACCAATGCATGGGAAGGTTCCACACGCCACAGGGCAAGGGAGCGCCTGTGCCAGAAACGCTGGCCGCTGCACTCTATAGAGCACAGGCTTCTCACCCAGAGTGCGCCCCTCACACAGCCAGAGAAGGCACGCACACAAAACCCAGCGCGGCCAACAGATGGACAAAGTGTCAAAAGAAACTAGGGAAACAATCCTATTTACAATTGTATCGAAAAATACCTGGCATAAATTTAACTAAGAGGACTTCCCTGGTGGTCTAGCGGTTGACACTCCACGCTTCCAATGCAGGGGACCTGGGTTCCACCCCTGGTCAGGAAACTAGGTCCCACATGCTGCAATTAAGACCCAGTGCAGCCAAATAAATAAACTTTTAAAATATTTAAAAAACAAAACAAAACTCAAAACCCACAAAGCCTCCAGGCTGGGAAGAAGGCTTTTTAAAAATAAATAAATAACTTTACCTGAGGCTGTGAAAGCACACTGAAAGCTCTAAGATAGGGAGGAAAAAAACTTAACAGACGCAAATAAATGAAAAATTATCCTGTGCTTAGGGACTCAAAAAATATTGTTAAAGTATTGTCAGGAACCCAAGTTCAGTTATTCAGTTGTGTCCGACTCTTTGCGACTACATGGGCTGCAGCATGCCAGACTTCCCTGTCCATCACCAATTCCCGGAGCCTACTCAAACTCACATCCATCGAGTCGGTGATACCATCCAACCATCTCATCCTCTGTCGTCCCCTTCTCCTCCCACCTTCAGTCTTTCCCATCATCAGGGTCTTTTCATATGTGTCAGTTTTTCGCATCAGGTGGCCAAAGTATCGGAGATTCAGCTTCAGCATCAGTCCTTCTGATGAATACTCAGGACTGATCTCCTTTAGGATGGACTAGTTAGATCTCCTTGCAGTCCAGGTGATCCTCAAGAGTCTTCTCCAACACCACAGTTCAAAAGCATCAGTTCTTCAGTGCTCAGCTTTCTTTATAGTCTAACTCTCACATCCATACATGACTTTTGGAAAAACCATAGCTTTGACTAGACAGACCTTTGTTGGCGAAGTTATGTCTCTGCTTTTTAATATGCTGTCTAAATTGGTCATAACTTTTCTTCCAAGGAGCAACCATCTTTGAATTTCATGGCTGCAGTCACCATCTGCAGTGATTTTGGAGCCCAAAAAAATAAAGTCGCTCACTGTTTCTGTTGTTTCCCCATCTACTTGCCATGAAATGATGGGACCAGGTGGCATGATCTTAGTTTTCAGAATGTTGAGTTTTAAGTCAACTTTTTCACTTTCCTCTTTCACTTTCATCAAGAGGCTCTTCAATTCCTCTTCACCTTCTGACATAAGGGTGGTGTCATCTGCATATCTGAGGTTACTGATGTTTCTCCCAACAATCTTGATTTCAGCCTGGGCTTCATCCAGCCCAGCATTTCTCATAATGTACTCTGCATATAAGTTAAATAAGCAGGGTGACAATATACAGCCCTGACGTAGTCCTTTCCCAATTTGGAACCAGTCTGCTGTTCCATGCCCAGTTCTAACTTTTGCTTCTTTACCTGCACACACGTTTCTCAACAGACAGGTCAGGGACCCAAAGAAATATTCAGATGCAAAGCAAGCTGGTCAAAGCTCCAATGGCATTTTCCACAGAAATAGAACAAACATTCTGAACACTTGTGAGGAAACACAAAGGACGCTGAATAGCCAAAGGCATCGAGAAAAGACAGCAGACTGGAGGCCTCTCCCTCGCAGACGTCACCTGACAGGACGCAGCTAGTTTACCAAGAAAATGTGGAATCTGCGCAAAACTGGACACAGGGCCCCAAGGAACAGAACACAGAGCCCAAAAACAGCGCTAGTCACATCTTCTCCCAGTTTCTAGTAATGTCTCTGTATTCAAGATTTTTCTTTTTGAAACTCCCAAATTCTATCTCTCAGATCTGCATTTATGCCAAATAATAAATATCTGGTAAGTTACAATTATATTAAACATTCCTGCCAAAACTTTTCTCATCTCCAAGAATTAGAACACGATGAAGCAAGAAGAATGGTTGTGATTTTAAATGATCTCTAGACCCTCTTAAAAAAAATTAAACTGAGAACTTCTAGCACCTTTTCAGTTCAGTTCAGTTGTGTTCAACTCTTTGTGACCCCGTGGGTTGCAGCACACCAGGCTTCCTTGTCCATCACCAACTCCCGGAGGTTGCTCAAACTCATGTCCATTGAGTCAGTGATGACATCCAACCGTCTCAACCTCTGTCGTCCTCTTCTCCTCCTGAAAGAGGCCACATGAGTATATACGGGCTGATACATACTCAAGTGGGTAGCAACAAGTTGGTCAAGTGCAAACAAAGATGAAGCATTTATCTTTCTCTCTGTATCTGCTGCTTCCAGAACTTGGCTTCTCCAATTGCTCCTCTACAGGTTTGATGGTTTATTGTGACCAGATTTCAAGTAATTACACGAATCATTGTTTTGACTTGTTCTCCTTGTTTTAAATTTTTAATACTTTCTCTCTCTCTCTCTCTCTCTCTCTCTCTCTCTCTCTCTCTCTCAGCATGGTTTTATTACTGTTACTAGCTGTAAGATTTATGTTATCTATTTTATAAGACTGTCACTTGAATTTTGCAATATGTAACCGGGCCTCCAGCAAAGTGAATAATGATTAAAAGTCTTGAGGCAGTTGATACATTTATATCTATATGTATATAGATATTTATAGTTAAATATTTAGAGATATTTAGAACTTTTCTGGGTGGCTCAGCAGTAAAGAATTCACCTGCAATACAGGAGATGCAATTTCAATCCCTGAGTTGGGAAGATCCCTTAGAGAAGGAAATGGCAACTTACTCTGGTATCCTTGCCTGGGAAATCCCATGGACAAAGGAACCTGGTGGGCTACAGGCCATGGGGTCACAAAAGATTCAGACATAACCTAGCAACAAAACAACAACATAGAGATACTTATATCTTTATGTATCAGTTCAGTTCAGTCCCTCAGTCATGTCTGACTCTTTGCAACCCCATGAATCACAGCACGCCAGGCCT
>SJYV01039089.1:0-13995 GCA_006410875.1 Neotragus pygmaeus | reverse complement strand
TACTGTATTGGTGTTTCTCTTTCTGGCTTACTTCACTCTGTATAATAGGCTCCAGTTTCATCCACCTCACTAGAACTGACTCAAATGCATTCTTTTTTTTAAAGCTGCTAATACTCCATTGTGTATATGTACCACAGCTTTCTTATCCATTCACCTGCCGATGGACATCTAGGCAGCTTCCCTGTCCTAGCTACTGTAAACAGTGCTGCAGCGGACCCTGGGGCACGTCTCTTTCAATTCACTCCAGTATTCTTGCTGGGGAAATCCCATGGACAGAGGAGTCTGGTGGGTGACAATTCATGGGGTCACAACAAGTCAGACACAACTGAGCACACGCGCACACACTCCCATCCAAGTACCACGTAGTCACTCAGTCGCGTCCAACTCATTGCGACCCCATGGGCTGTAGTCCAGCAGGCTCTTCTGTCCGTGGACTTCTCCAGGCAAGAACACTGGAGTGACCACTTCAGTATGTGTGGTCACATAAAGTGAGCAAATAAAAACATTTCTGGAAAATGCCCTGATGAGGTATCATCCGAATCGTCTGCAGCCCCCAGAGGAACGTCCCTGCTCTCCTCGCTCAGCAGGAAGGTGTGAGGTCTCCCTATCCGAGGACCCCTGGCTACTCTGGAGCGGAGGAGGGGAGGGCAGGAAGCACAATCCCCAGTGGTCTGTATCAGACCCGGGTGGCGGGCTGGGCGGTAGGGCCGGGCGGCCAATGTCAACACAGATGAGACCCATTTCCGGATAAACCGGCGCCTTCACGAATGCCCTCTCTGCACTGGCTGCGTGCTAAGGACCAGGCCTTTGATAGCTGCACAGCGCTCAGTGTGAAACAAAACCAAGAATCTGTTGAAAAGCATGCCCCTTCCCAGAAATGTTTTCATGATGCATATGCATACTCTGGCTTGTTCCAGTCCCCCCCGCCCGGAGAGCAAGGGAGCTAGAGGGGCTGTAAAGACACTGCACCCCGCCCTGTGACCGCAAGGGCTGAGAGCAGTTCTGAATTCGAAGAGCACATGCCCACCCACACTCCCACCGCCTGACCTACAGGCCACACTGAAGGGGTCGCCAGCTCGTCCAGGAACCCTGGGCTGCAGCCGCATTGACTATAAGGGCAAAACAGAAACGTCCACTGTTCCCTTCCTGTACAGAAGGATCATCAGCATGACAAGGCGGGCTTTTTGATGCGGCCCTGACCTTGAGCAGTTGTCCAGGCATTTTCTGCTTTGCAACGTGAGGAACACAAAGGAGAGGAACACACACCATCTTCAGAAGGTTAAAATCTAGTGCAACGAGGAGAATGCCAAAAAGAGGCACTGCTGATCAACGGACATAGAGCTGCAATTACCCCAAATGAATAAACTTGAGGGGCCCACTGACCCACCCTCCCCTCCCTTTCACTTCTATCACCTGAGTGTAANCAACGAGGAGAATGCCAAAAAGAGGCACTGCTGATCAACGGACATAGAGCTGCAATTACCCCAAATGAATAAACTTGAGGGGCCCACTGACCCACCCTCCCCTCCCTTTCACTTCTATCACCTGAGTGTAACTCACCAGCTCTGGGGCATAGAGGCCCATCTGCTCTCTGCCACATTCTGTTGGGGAGGGTGGTGCCCACTTAGGTGTCAGCCAGCCAAAGAGGAGCACTGACGGCCCAAGAGGGCTCACAAAGCCAGGTGAGGGCCCTCAGGGAGGGGCCCCAGGCCTGAAATGCGGGGTGACGGGATGCCAAGTGTACTCGGAAAAGTGGCCAGTGTGACCCCGCCTGCCTGCCCAGCCTATCCAGTGTCCAGGAAAAAAGGACGTCAAGAGACACTTAGTAACTATTGCAAAAAGTGATGTTTAACACTAAAGGGCTAAAAAGAGAAAAGGACTCATTTCTCAGAGATCAGAACATACAGAGCTGTGATAAAAGGCAGTATTCCTTTGATACGTGCCATTTCTAAAAGTCTCGAAAATGCAACTGTGGCTCAAATGAATGAAATTACACCAGTTTGGAGCATCCTAAGTCTTACATTAGAAACAAACCCCCCTCGGTCACTCAGAGTTGCTCTAAGGATGGTCCGATCTGTTCTGCAGGCAGGCCCACGGTCCCTCAAGGTTTAACCCCTGCTGCAGAGAAGTTAAACTCCTCCAGCCTCACCCATGGACAAGCCACCCAAACCCTATCACTCAGCTACACAGAGGGGCCTGCAGGCTTCAGTCCTTTGGGGTCTTTCTTGGGCTTGTGCTTTAATTTATGATACGCTCTCTGCCTGGCATAGACTCCTACCCACCGCATCTCTACTCTACCACCAGCCAAATCTCCTGGAAGTCAACGTGCCAACAGCACATGACCAACTGAGCAGAAGCCAGCCCACCAGAGGCAGTTTATGGAATGACGGGCTTCCCTGCTGAGCAGCAAAGGCCCTGAAAAAGTACTAGGAATATACTCGTGCTGTGGAGCACAAGTTCTAGGGCACACGGGCTCGGCAGTCGTGTCTCCCGGCTCTGGAGCGCGGGCTCAGCAGTCGTGGCTCTCAGGCTCTGGAGCGCAGGCTCAGCAGTCATGGCACACGGGCTTAGCTGCTCTGCAGCAAGTGGGATCTTCCCAGACCAGGGATTGAGCCCATGTCTCCTGCACTGGGCAGGTGGATTCTTCACCACTGAGCCACCAAGGAAGCCCAGAATGCTCACGTTAACGAGTTCCCCGGAATTTGAAGAAGCACTGCCCTACACAGTAACAGCCGGCTCTCGCACAAGGCTTAACAGATGCAAGGACTGCCCTACATAATAACAGCCGGCTCTCACACAGGGCTTAACAGATGCAAGGTAGATATTCCAAGCACTTGAAGCACACCAGCTCTTTTCAGTTTCACACAATCTCACTAAGTACTATTCAAGTTCAGTTCAGTCGCTCAGTCGTGTCTGACTCTGCAACCCCATGGACTGCAGCACAGCAGCCTTCCCTGTGCATCACCAACTCCCGGAGCTTCCTCAAACTCGTCTGCATCGAGTTGGTGATGCCATTAGCACACTCGTTTTAGAATGAGGCCTCTCAGACACAGAGACGTGAAAGCTACAGTCTGAACCCACACAGCGAGTGTCAGAGCTGGTGCCTGGAAGAGGCAGCCACTCTCCCGTCTGCACCCTAGACCCTGCTGCCTCCTCAGCACCCGATGCAGAAACAGGCTCGTGGTTCCTGACAAAACCTTCTCCCGTCTGTGAGTGCTTGTGAGTGCTCACCTTGGTTTTGCTGCCTTACTTCCACAAATACTGACAGTATTGCTGAGAAAAGGCTGGATTTGAAATCAAAAGAATAGGTTATAAAAACTCGCTTTTGCCTTTCCTCCTAACCTTGGGCTGTCCCTTTGCCAGTGGATCCACATTTCCTTTTCTGTAGAGTAGATATCACACACTGTTAACGTGTTCAGAGGTGTTGCAGGGTTCTCTGAAGTCAGGTTGTGAGGATTCAATGAAATTGCAAGTGGAAAGGAACCAGGGTGCCCTGTGATGTGCGGTAGGGAGCCAGTGAGTGCTGAGCTCTTTCGGTCCACTCTCCAGTGACCACCACGGAGCACCCGCAGGACACTGGCCCTGTGCTGGGACCCAGGCAGAGACAGAGCAAACAGGTGTGGCCCTGACTTCCTGCAGCTCTTCTCCGGCTGGACCGATGATAAGATGATTCATACAGAAAGCAAACATTAGGAAAAGAGTTGCTAAGTAACTGATATTGCTCTAATTTTGAATGAGAGCCTAACTTTCCTGAGTAAGCAAATTAGAAAATAACAAAAGGCAGAAAAAGCTGAGTGGGCCATGAAAAATGGCAAACATGAATATCCCCAGATCACAAAAACAGCCAGAGAATTCCAAAACAAATTTTGAATGCAGAAAATCAAATAAAATACACATTCCTGGACTATGTACATGTTTTTATTCTGGAGGAAAAAAAAAAGGATATTTAATCCCAGAAAGAAGCATAACAATGAATATTGAAGCTTCAGACGACAGGTATTCAAACTCAGAGCTAACGCAGAGAGACGGGCATGTCACTAGGCTCTACTGCCATTATTTTGCTGATGAATCATCCAATTTTTTAAAAAAAATCTGACTTAAAAACAGATTTCCATGGACCTGTAGCTCCAGCAATTTTCAGAGGCCCAACAGCCTCCTATGAGAAGGCCACACCTACAGCCTCCCACTTAACCGTTACTAGCTCCCCAAAACACACTCATAGGCATGCCCTGGGCAAACCAAGGCCTCTTTTCTTGCAGAATCAGGCTTTTATCACCTGCCCTGGAACCAAAAATAACCCAGGTGTCTGGTGATTCTTCAGTCCCAGTGACTGTGGGACTTTTTTTTTTCATTTTTACTGAGGTACGCTTGCTTTACAACGCTGTTAGTTTCCACCGCACAGCAAAGCTAATCAGCTATATGTGTGTGTACACACGCGGCTTTTCTGGATTTCTCTCCCACTTTAGGTCACCACAGAGCACCGAGTGGAGTTCCCTGCGCTGTGCAGCAGCTTCTCCCCAGTCACCTACTTCTAGAGTAGGGCGCAGCAGTGGGCACGTGCCAAATCCAACCTCCCAGTTCACCCACCCCCTTCCCCCTTGCTGTGCATATGCCTGTTCTCCAAGACTGCATCTCTACTTTCCTCAGTCATCTACTTCTAAAGTACGGATGCAGCAGTGGGCACACGCCAATTCCAACCTCCCAGTTCACCCATCCCCACTTCCCCTTGCTGTGCATACGCCTGTTCTCCAAGACTACATCTCTACTTCTGCTTGATATATCACACCATCAGTACCACTGTGGTATGTAGATACCATGGCATATTAGCCATAAAAACAAATGAAATTGGGTCATTTGCAGAGACATGGGTGAACTCAGAGTCTGTGATTGAGTCGGAAAGAGGAAAACAGATACTATATATTAACGCGTACGTGTGGACTATGACAAAGTTAATGGTGGGTCTTGCACTCACCAGCCAAGGCTGTGGGATCTCGGGCAAAGGCATCTGGGGAGGAGCTGGCAGGCTGCTGGGGGTCTCCGGCTTTGTGGCATGATCCTTCACTTCAAAACCTGCACCAAAAGCACAAATGAGGATGAGGAAGTCTTGCTCCTTGGAAGACAAGCCATGACCAATCTAGACAGCATATTAAAAAGCACAGATGCTACTTTGCCAACAGTGCATCTAGTCAAAGCTGTGGTTTTTCCAGTAGTCATGTATGGATGTGAAAGAAAGTGAAAGTCACTCAGTCGTGTCCAACTCTTTGTGACCCCACGGACTGTACAGTCCATGGAATTCTCCAGCCCAGGATACTGGAGTGGGTAGCCATTCCCTTCTCCAGGGAATCTTCCCAACCCAGGTCTCCCACACTCCAGGCAGATTCTTTACCAGCTGAGCCAAAGGAAGCCCATATGGATGTGAGAGTTGGACTATAAAGAAAGCTGAGCGCCAAAGAATTGATGCTTTTGAACTGTGGTGTTGGAGAAGACTCTTGAGAGTCACCTGGACTGCAAGCAGATCCAACCAGCCAATATAAAGGACATTAGTTCTGAATATTCATTGGAAGGACTAATGCTGACACTGAAACTCCAGCACTTTGGCCACCTGATTCGAAGAACTGACTCATTGGAAAAGACCTTGATGCTGGGAAAGATTGAGGGCAGGGGCAGAAGGGGACAACAGAGGATGAGATGGTTGGATGGCATCAGTAACTCAATGGACATGAGTTTAAGCGAGCTCTGGGAGTTGGTGATGGCCAGGGAAGCCTGGCATGCTGCAGTCCATGGGGTCACAAAGAATTGGACACGACTGAGCAACTGAACTGAACTAAACTGGATGAGGAAGAGGAGCAAGCTGTGAACAGCTGCCACCTCCTTGACCCCACACTGAACACATCACAAATATTTACTCTCTAATCCTTTATAATAGTCCTGCAAGGTAAGTATTCTTCTGCCTCATTCTACAGGTGAAAGATCTACAGCTGGACCAAAAAAAAAAAAAAAAAGGTTACAGCGCTTAAATAGCACACGGACAGGAAGAATGAATGAGCTGGTACCAATGTGGACATCCTTCCCTAGGCCAGAGTCTCTCAAGGAGGGCAGCCTCTCCTGAACTTCTGCCCAGGTTAGTGCTTACCCATGTACCGAGGGGGCAGACGCTTCCCTGGGAATCGGTGAGTCTGCACTGAGCACCCTCCTGGGGTTGCATGCTGTTAACAGACTTGCTCGCTGCTGACAAGACTGTTACCTTCAGGCCAGTGTAGTCAAGTTGGGAAGATAAACATGTATACTGGGCTCTCAGGAGATGTGGGGAGCAGGAACAGGAAGGCACTAGTTTGGGCCCAGTGCACTTTACACGCAAGGCCTCAGCTTCCTAGACCTAGAGAAATAACTGCTCAATGTTCACCTATAAGGGGTTGAGCACGATGTCACAGGCTGGGAAAAGACAAAGTCCCCGACCTGCGGAAGCTACAACAAAGACCAGAATCTTGGCAGAGGACTGGAAACACTAAAAAAAAGAAAGAAAGATAAGAGATGAATGGAAATTCTACTGCCAAAACAATCAGTGCATGAGTTTTAAGCAGAATAAAAGAATAAAGAGCTGAAGAGAAAATCAGTGAATTGCAAAGTATGAGGAAGGTATTCTACGCCCAGAACAAAGCATGGAGGGAAAGGGTGTTGGAACCCACTGGGCAGAGGAAGAGAGGAAGGAGGGAAACCAGGGAGAGCCGACACCAACTCCAGAGGCAGGAGGCCCAAACTGCGGCCGGTTCAGACCAGTGGTACCCAGTGACCGACCCGGGTGTACACAGAAGAGATGAGGCCGCGAGAAATGTTGCCTCTGCTAGCAAAAGCAAGAGCAGGAGATAACAGCCAATGGTTACTCACACCTGCCGCGTGTCAGGCACTCTTTGGAAATGTTTTATATCCTCTTGTCAAGCCGCACAACATCCCTCTGAGGTAGATGCTACTACCTCTTTCTTCTACACGGGTGGAGATTGGGCATTGACAGATTAAGTAACTTGCTCAAGGCCACAGACTGGTGATGGGCAGAGGCAGAAAGCAAAGCCCACATGACCGCACAGCAGGCTCTCCCAGCTCAATCCCACTGATTCTGTTTCTCTGAGCACTTCTGATTAACAAACCTGCTTTCCTGCGAGTCTGGGATTTTGGTTAAGTGTGAAAGTGAGTGGAAGTCACTCAGTCGTGTCTGACTCTGTGACCCCATGGACTACATAGTCCATGGGATTCTCCAGGCCAGAATACTGGAGTGGGTAGCCTTTCTCCAGGGGATCTTCCCAACCCAGGGATCGAATCCCGGTCTCTTGAGCTGCAGGCGGATTCTTTACCAGCTGAGCCACAAGGGAAGCCTAAGAATACTGGAGTGGGTACCCTATCCCTTCTCCAGTGGATCTTCCCAATCCAGGAATACCACATGTCATAACAGGCCTTGTAGGCAGCCTGAGGGGCCTGGGGTTCATCCATGGGCAACCACAGGTAGTGAAAGGGCCCAGGCAGGGAAGCAGCAGCATCGCTTAAAAGCGAGCTTTAATCCCTACTTTTGTCTCTGTCTCAGAGACAGTGGCTCAGTGGCAAAGAATCCACCTGCAAACGCAGGATCCCTGCGTCAGGAGGATCCCCTGCAGGAGGCAGTGGCAATCCACTGCAGTGTTCTTGCCTGGAAAAACCCCTGAACAGAGGAGCCTGGCGGTTATGTAGTCCATGGGGTCACAAAGAGTCAGGCACAACTGAGCACAGAGCTCTCTCTCCATCCTACTGGCTCTTTCAGTCTAACTGACCCCCAAACACCGTACTCATCCTGCACTTCTATCTCAGGGACTCAGGCAGCTCTCATTCCACCTGCTACCAGATCCTTGAACCCACCGCCCAGGCTGACCGGCAGAACTTTCTGGAATGCCGATCTAACTTTGTCAAATCATGGCTTTGCACACTAAAAAGCAAAGAACTGCACATTTAGACGGCTGAAGTGCATGGCATGGGAATTATATCTCAGTGAAGCTGTTTACAGTAAACCTCTACATCTCATCCAGGTGTCTCCTTCCTTCAAGATTGTAACCCCGTATCCCCCAGGAACTGCCCCCGGCCCCTACCCCACTCTCTCTCTCTCACTAAGCGGGCCTGGGGGCATCCGCCTCTTGGGTGCTCTCCTAACACTGACGCTCTCTCCCCGCTACTCTGTCTTACCCATTGCGCACCAAAGCGGGGACACAACAGGCCTGAGCCTGCCATCTTTACCAGGGCCTGCGGGCAAGGCTGTGCCCTTGGCTGGCATTGGGGAACATGAATTTCAGAAGTGTTTCCAACACTGCTTAACTGATAAGGTTGGTCTAACGCTGGTGCCTGGACTATCTGAGCAAACAACACGATTGACGCCAGACACCTGCTGCGATGGCCAATTCTGTGTGCCAGCCTGGCTCAGGGATGCTCAGAGAGCTGGCAGAGTGTCATCTCTGGATGCTTCTGTCAGAGTGTTTCTGGGAGAGATGAGCATTTGAGTTGGAGAACTGAGCAAAGAGGATGGTCCTCCCCATGTGAGTGGACATCCTCCAGTGTGCTGAGAATCCGAACACAACAGGAAGGCCGAGGAAGGGTGGACACACCCTCTGGGCTGAAGCCAAGTCGTCCGTCTTCTCCTGCCTTCAGACACTGGTGCTCCTGGTTCTCTGATCAGGACGCACACTGATAGCAACCCTCCCCGACCCCACTGCCCCTTCTCAGACCTTCGGACTCAGACTGAATTACAGTCTGGTAATAACACCACCGGCTCTCCCGGGCCTCAAGCCTGCAGAGGGCAGGTCGTGTCACTGCTCAGCCTCTGAGGCCACACGAGCCGATCCCTATCACAGATCTCCTTTCCATCCACTCTGTAGCTCCGTGGGTTCTGTTCCTCCAGGGAACCCTGATCAACAAACCCCCTCTCCTGAGAGTCTGGGATTTGGGTATGTGCCAGGCAGAGGGTGCCCATGTGGCCGGCCCCCAGGAAAGTCCTCGGGCGCTGAGTCTCCAGTGAGCTTCCCGGGAACAGAAGCATGACACGCAGGCGGCTGCGCTTTTGTCGCTGAGGAGACAGTGTGATCTGTGTGAGCCTCGCGAGAGGAGGAACACAAGGAAGCCTGTGCGTGGAACCCTCCAGACTCGGCCCGAGTCTTTTTCCTTTATAGCCTGTCTGGGTGTCCTTACGACCTCTGTGATGAATCCCAGCCATGAGAAAATACAACTCCATGCTGAGTCCTAGCAAACCTCCCAATGTGGGGTGATTTTAGGGACCTCCCCACAATGAACCCACTATTCCATTAACCCTTAAAGGCTTTATCTTTCCAAACCCAGAGACTCACACAGTCCCTGGCACATAGTAAGGCCTTTGATGACAACCTGAGGAGTGAATAAATTCATTCATGAATGTGTTCTAGAAAGATGAGAATTAAAGATAGCTTAGAGGCAGAAAAGTGTTACTCATGGTAAAGAACCCACCTGTCAATGCAGGAGACATAAGAGATGATGGTTTGATCCCTGGGCTGGGAAGACCCCCTGGAGAAGGAAATGACAATCCACTCCAGTATCCTTGCCTGGGAAATCCCATGGACAGGGGCCTAGGTGGGTAACAGTCTATGGGGTCGGAAGAGTCGGTCACTACTGAAGCAACTTAGCGCCTGAGGCCAGAGGAGACAGGAAGCAGAGAGACCAGAAGTCTGAGAGGACGCACCTGTGGGCGGCTGTATCCTCAGCAGGATGTCTGTGATGACTGCCTTCTTCTCCCTGACAGTTGAGGTGAGATACTCGTGGTCCAGGAGTTCAAGAAAGAGACGAAGTTCAACTATTAACTCTTCCATTGCTGAAAATAAAGGAGAGGAGAGAAGGGTACCGTGAGACCCGTCGATTTGCAAATGTCAAAATACGAGTGCAGAGCTTTACTCAAAGCACTTTGTGTTTAGCCTGATGGGTGACTCTGGTTTTCCAGCATGAAAAACAAATGAGCTGAACGCAGGTCATCTCAGAGACTCATGCATCGTCTTCTAGACCAATGTGCTCCTCGGTCGCTCCCTGCTCTGAGGCGATGGCATTCGGCTAGGAGGAGCTCCAGCGCCACACAGCCAACAGATGGAGACGCGCCTGAGAGCCTGACACCATCATTTGGTGTTAACTGCATGATCTTAAGTCTCAGTGTCCAGAAGGATAGACGGGAGTTTAAAATGCCAAATAGTTTTCAGATAACCACTAGGACGTGGTTTCAGAAACTCAACACCCAACCCTGCGCTTCTGAAGGGCTGGCTCCCTCCCCAGGAAGGCTGAGCGCATCTGCAGCTGCAACCAGGGTGCCAGGGAGGACCGCAACGTCGGCTCAAGTCCTGATTTCCGCCGTGCCTTTCGTTTCTAGGGTTAAAGCAGATTCTCCCTCTGACTCCCACAGGACTGGACCACAGGGCTGACGTCAGCGAGCTTCACCCCACGACGTGAACCTCCGAGAGACACCAACGTCCTTTCAGGGCATCTGCGAGCTCAAACTATTTTCATGAGACTGTGTCATCATTCACCATTTCCTGCACTAACGGTGCAAATGAAAGGGAGGTTAGGCTGTCGGCATCTTGGTGCAAATCAAAGCAGTGACCCCAACTGGACTCTCGGCCACTATATTCTTCACTTACACACTAGCAGTAAAAATAAACAGAATTTATAGAATGCTACTTTCACTTAAGAGCGCCTTTGATGAAGCAGTAAAAATCACTGCCTTTATTAGATCTCAGCCCTGGAGGAAACCTTTTTAACACGCTACGCGGTGAAGCAGGAAGAATGCAGGACAAGTGTCTGAGCTGTGAGTGACACAGAGCCATTGTCTTCATGCAGCACCGGAAAAGAACGAGACGAACCACAATTATCCAGACCTGAGAATGTGACCGACTTTTCCTCAAAAATGAACAAACCTTATCACGTCCAGGTAAACAATGACAGCATTTGTTGTCAAGGATACAATTTACACTTCCAGGTGAAAATAAGAATTTCAAACACAGGCATCCACCACCAGGAGCATGATGGCTTCTCAACAGAGACTCTTCCAGTGAGATTAGGCATGACACCGAGGAACGCGATGTCCTGGTGTATAATGCAGTGTGTCCACATTCAGAAGATCTACGCAACTCAGGAAACCATCATGTCATAAAATCACATGTGGGTAAAGATCCAAGTAAGGTGCAGAATAAGCTGAAATATCCTCACATAACAGATAAAACATCACCGACTCAATGGACATCGGCCTGAGCAAACTCCGGGAGATGGTGAAGGACAGGGAAGCCTGGCGGGCTGCAGCCCGTGGGGTCGCAAGGAGTCGGACACGACTTAGCAACTGAACAGCAATAACTGAGGGTAGGTGCTCTCTGATACAGCGTCAGAGTCCACATGGCCACTAACCGTTAAGAAACTACCACTTGCTGAGTTTCAGTGTAGTGTCAAAGAATATCCACAATTTTCTGGAAAGGTACTAAAATATTCTGCAGTTTTCTGAGTACATATCTATGTGAGGCCAGACTATCTTTACGTACTTCCACCAAAACAATGGTTCATAATGATCAAAATGCAGAGGCAGACACAAGAATCCAGCTTTCTTACATTAAGCCAGAAACTGAAGATACCTGCATAAACATAAACAATGCCACTCTTTCACACACTATATCACTTTGGTAAATGCAGTTACTTTGCATAAATATATTAATAAATAACTCAAAAATCTTCCAGACTTAAATTCTAGTATGATAAATATCCAAAGATATAACCACACAAATAAAAAAAGCTCTTTGGGATTCTCGACAAATATTTTGAAACCAAAAAGTCCTAAGCTAAAAAGTTCAAGAACCACTGGTCAATGGGATTCTTCCCGAATCTATTAAGTCTACAACACCCTGCAGAAAAAAAGATCCTAACTGAGGCCACTCTTTTTATCGCTACCAAAGTTCCCATAATTTTAGATAAGTGGGCAGAGAAATGGCAAACGAGTTCAGAACAGGCAAGGTGTGTGCTCGGTGGTTCCCTTTTCCTGATTTCCCCTCCATGAAATGAAGAGGCCGGAAAAAGCCAGTCTTTAAGGTCTTTTTCATCAGGAAGACAATTTCCTGATGATTCTAAGTAGAAAACAATCTCATCTATACTTCAGAAATGGAGGGCTGCTGGTATTAATCGTAATAGCCAAATATGTGGAAACAACTCAAATGTCCATCGACAGGTGAGTGGAAAAATAAAATGTGGTCCATTCTCACAATGAGAAGTGATTCAGCCTGAAAAAGAAAGGAAAGTCGACCCGTGCTACTCCACGGTGAGCTCTGAGGACATTATGCCAAGTGAGGTAGGCCAGTCACGAAAGGACAAGCACTGCGTGATCCCACGCACATGAGGTCCCCAGAGCTGTCAAACTCACGCTGTTGTTTAGTTGCTAAGTCGTGTCCGACTTTTTCGTGACCCCATGGACTGTAGCCTGCCAGGCTCCTCTGTCCATGGGATTTCCCAGGAAAGAATACTGAAGTGGGTTGCCATGCCCTCCTCCAGGGGATCTTCCCTACCCAGGGATCGAACCTGTGTCTCCTGTGTCNCGTGTCCGACTTTTTCGTGACCCCATGGACTGTAGCCCGCCAGGCTCCTCTGTCCATGGGATTTCCCAGGAAAGAATACTGAAGTGGGTTGCCATGCCCTCCTCCAGGGGATCTTCCCTACCCAGGGATCGAACCTGTGTCTCCTGTGTCTCCTACATTGCCCAGAACTCAAAGAGAAAGTAAAATAGTGGGTTCCAGGTGCTGGGGGAAGGGGAGGGAAGGTCAGTGTTGATGGAGACAGAGTTGCAGTTGGGCAAGACGCAAGTTCTGGTGACGGATGGTGCTCACAGTCACACAATTGTGAACACATGAAATGACACTGACTTACATACTCAAAAAGGCTTAAAATGGGAAAATGTATGTTACATGTGTTGTTCAGTCACTAAGTCGTGTCCAGCTCTTTGCGACCCCATGGACTGCAGCACGCCAGGCTTCCCTGTCCACTACTATCTCGCTTGCTCAAACCCATGTCCGTGAGTCGGTGATACCATCCAACCATCTCATCCTCTGTGGTCCCCTTCTCCTCCTGCCCTCAGTCTTTCCCAGCATCAGGGTCTTTTCCGTTGAGTCAGCTCTTCACATCAGGTAGGCAAAGTATCTGTTAATTTTACCACAATACAAACAAAATCAGCCTTGCCCAGAATTGAAGGGCTGCCAATAGCTATAAGCAGAAAATGTTTAAAATGTTTATGGATCTATGTTACGCTTGCAGTACCCACTCTTCATCACCATCTGTATACTCCTTTATCAAAAATGCCTCTCTCACATTTGCCAAACCACATTTATCCAGCAATTCTTCCCTGGGGTTTCGTCTGGCAGCATCAAAACATCTGGAGGACTAAAGACAGCGCCTGCCCTAACCCGTCTCCCTGTGCTGTTTTCACAGAGCTCCCCTCGGGGACCCACTGCGGGCCTGGGGGTTTCCTGGAATCACCACTGGGATCCTGCCCAGTCCATGCCCTGCAGAGAACAGCGCCCTCAACTACAAACTAGACTCTGAACAGCATCTACACCACCAGGCCCAGCAGAGCAGGCCCCAAACTTGCTCCCAAGTCATAATAGGTGGACCACCTTAGCTCAAGCTGGTCAGTCTTCCCTCTGTACATCTCACCTGGGACTAGGAACTCTTAGCTAATTGTGATCTCTTGAACTGAAGATGTGTGAACTCAGGAGTTACGGAGCTGTCGTGCTTAGGTGCATACGTGCCAGGGAGTGAAAGTCATTCACAGAGGAAGAAAGAATGAAGTTACACCCTCAGAAAGTGAAGAGGAGCTAAAAAGCCTCTTGATGAAAGTGAAAGAGGAGAGTGAAAAAGTTGGCTTAAAGCTCAACATTCAGAAAACGAAGATCATGGCATCCGGTCCCATCACTTCATGGGAAATAGATGGGGAAACAGTGGAAA
>SJYV01039088.1:0-27925 GCA_006410875.1 Neotragus pygmaeus | reverse complement strand
GTTTATTAGGAACTTCTACTTTTCTCTTTCTACATTTTCATACACCATCTTGCAGAACCCTGAAGTAGACTAACAGTCTGTCTGAAAGCTCCAAAGCATTTTAAATTTTGTTTCACAAGAAAAGGAGTTAGAAATTTAGAGTAGGTGATGGTACAAAAAATACTGTGAAATCATTACTTGCATAATACCGAAAATGATTCTTATTCTATACAAGGAAGCATTGAACTAATTTAAAAATATTAGATTTTCAAGATTATATCTGTTCTTTTGCTTAGGAATAAGTACCATATCTACTCCATTACATGAGCTCCCTATTTGAATGTATCGCCAGAATAACAGCTAGAGCATAAAGCACACTGAAGTTTTCTTCAGCCTGAAGAGCAATTTCCTTTCATTTCCATTAACTTTTTTATTCTCTGGGAACTTTATAACTCAAAAGTATAAAAAAGTAATCATTCTACAGTCCAACTGCATTTGTTGGAAACATTTAATACAAGTCATAATTTTAGACTTACATATTTATTTTTTATTTCATTATTCTGTCTCATAATGTACTGGAGAATTAAGTGCCATTATCGAAAATGTTCTGTCCTTAATAATACTTGGATGATTGATCAGCAAGAGATATTTCATTTCTTTCTAGTGCTGATGATAACTTGGAAATTACAGTACCAAGGGCGCTCCCATTGTCCATGTCTAACTACACATTCTAGTTGGAGGAAAGCAATTAAAGGGAAGATAAATCTTCGGGGGATCAATTTAAAGAACAACCTCATTATCTACATACTTCATGCTAGCTAGGGCATCCTTATTCAGTAGTTTTTGATTTAAAAAAATTGGTTCTAGAACACATTTTGATATTGAATATAAAATCTAAGAAATAGATCTTAGAAAAGTTAGTCCTGTCACAGTCATTACGAAGCCAGATTTGCATGATTTAATCAGAGCAAACTTGCTTAACATGTGATGAACTAAATGTGGTTAGTTTTTATTTGAGAGTAATTATAAATGAAAGCTAGAAAACTGTCCTAAATAATGGTCACAACATTATAGTCATGCATTTTCTCCCACACACTTTGAAAATGTTTTGGATATCATGCAACATGAAATATAAGATGGACTATGTATATAACAATAGTCATAAGACAGAGAAAATAATAATGGAAAAGAATAAACGAGATTAGGAATTTCTGGGCAGTTGTGCTGAAATAATTAGAATAGTTAGAAACTTCTCTTGACTGAATTTCTTGGAAGATAAATAAAAAGACATAAAGTGCTATGCTGCATAGTTTTCAACAGGAATGGGATAAATGCATGCATGATCTTCAACAGAGACAAACTTTTTCTTATAAATAAACTGAAGGAGAAGTGTATATGTGGATTTTTATATGACAAAGATTGGGTAACATTGCATAGTAAGTTGCTAAAATGGTTTTTTTTAATGTTAAAAGAAAGCATATCACATCTTGATTTCAAACCTATTACAAAACTATAGTAACTAAAATAATATAGTATTGTCATATTAAAAGAAATCAGTTTCTTGATGAAATGAAAAATAATTAAGGAGAAAAATAAAGGAGAGGTGAAAAGTAAATATAACATGATATCCCTGGGTGATCTCCTTGAACATAAATGGACATTAGGTAAAAATCAAGAAAGCCTAAGTTAAGTATGGACCTAATAATAATATAATACTTTTGGTTCACTAATAGTAACAAAAATACCATACTAATCTGAGATGTTAATGAAAGGGGAAACTGGAGGTGGATATGTGGCAACTCATTTTTATATAAATCTAAAGTTGTTCTAGGCTTCCCTGGTGGCTCAGACGGTAAAGCGTCTGCCTGCAATGTGGGAGACCCAGGTTCGATTCCTGAGTCGGGAAGATTCCCCTGGAGAAGAAAATGGCAACCCACTCCAGCACTCTTGCCTGGAAAATCCCGTGGACGGAGGAGCTTGATAGGCTACAGTCCAAGGGGTCCCAAAGAGTCATTCTAAAATAAAGAGATTATTTACCAAAGGAAGAAAAAAAGCCTGCTAGAGACAATTTCTGCTGAGCATAATGGTTAAGTGAAGAAAATCTACTTCTTAACACCTATGGTACTAGGAATATTCTTGATTTCTTTTTCTTATTTTCTATTCTCTGGAATTTGAGAATGGTAATAATAACCTGTAATCTTGCTATAAGAATTAATATTTCTTAAAAGACTAAAATACCCTAGTACACAATAAGTGTTATGTAAATATTTATGAATAAATAATATGTCAAAAATCCTTCTAGAAGAATGCTGAATTAAAAGGACAAGCTGTTGGGTGACACAAGTCAGAGGCAGTCACAAATAAAAGCAGAGAGCTCCTAACTGCATACCATTGAGGAGGGGTATCATTAACTATATGGTTTTTATTTTGCATTTTAAAAATATTACAAAAAAACAAGAGGACCCAATTTCCACACAAAACTTCTATACAATTATTTATAGCAGTATTATTCATAATAGTTAAAAAGTGGATATAATCAATGGGTGAATGAATTAAAAAAATGGTCTATCCATTCAGTGGAATAGTATTTATCCTTAAAAAGATATGTGGTTGTGATACATGTTAAAACTTGGATGAACCTTGAAACAGTCAGAGAATTCCACATATTATGTGATTTCATTATATGAAAGTACAGAACAGAGAATTCTATAGAGATAGAAAATATGTTAGTGACGGCTTAGTGCTAGACAAGGTAGGATGGTGATAGCTAAAATCTATGGAGTTTCTTTTTAGGTAATGAAAATGTCCTAAAATTGATGGTGGTGTTGGCTGCACATACCATGTGAATATACTAAACCAAATAAACTGACTATTTTAAATGGCTAAATTGTATTATATGTGAATTATGTTTCAGTAAAGCTGAAATAAAATAAAAGTAAAATGAAAACATCATCTAATATACCAGAAAAATACAAGCGAACACAAATTATTGTTTATCTTGTTTGTTCACATTTTTCAATCAAACACTGGATGTGCTCTAGACTCTAGAAATATAATCAAAAAGTTACATGCAGAAAGCATTTAGTCTTCTTATGTCAGATAAGTTCAGTGCAGTTGCTCACTTGTGTCCTACTCTTTGTGACCCCATGAATGGCAGCCGCCAGGCTTCCCTGTCCATCACCAAAACCCAGAGCTTGCTCAAATTCATGTCCATCAAGACAGTGATGCCATCCAACCATCTCATCCTCTGTCATCCCCTTCTCCTGCATTCAATCTTTCCCAGCATCAGGGTCTTTTCCAATGAGTCAGTTCTTCCCATCAAGCAGCCAAGTATTGGAGCTTCAAATTCAGCATCAGTCCTTCTAATGAATATTCAGGACTCATTTCCTTTGGGAATGACTGGTTGGATCTCCTTGCAATCCAAGGGACTCTCAAGAGTCTTCTCCAACACCACAGTTCAAAAGCATCAATTCTTCAGTGCTCAGCCTTCTTCACAGTCCAACTCTCACATCCAAATACGACTACTGGAAAAAATATAGCTTTGACTAGATGGACCTTTGTTGACAAAGTAATTTCTCTGCTTTTTAATATGTTGTCTATATTGGTCATAGCTTTCTTCCAAGGAGCAAGAATCTTTTAATTTGTCTAGAGTCACGATCTGCAGTGATTTTGGAGCCGAAGAAAATAAAATCTCTCATTGTTTCCATCCTTTCCCCATCTATGTGCCATGAAGTGATGGGACCAGATGTCATGATTTTAGTGTTCTGAATGTTGTGCTATAAGCCAACTTTTTCACTCTCCTGTTTTACTTTCATCAAGAGGCTCTTTAGTTCTTCACTCTTTCTGCCATAAGGGTGGTGTCATCTGCATATCAGGTTATTGATATTTCTCTCAGCAATCTTGATTCCAGCTTGTGCTTTATCCAGCCCAGAATTTCTCATGATATATTTTGCATAGCAGTTAAATAAGCAGGGTGAAAACACATAGACTTGATGTAGTCCTTTCCCAATTTGGAACTGGTCTGTTGTTCCATGTCCAGTTCTAACTGTTTATTCTTGATTTGCATACAGATTTCCCAGGAGGCAGGTAAGGAAGTCTGGTTTCCCATCTCTTTAAGAATTTTCCAGTTTGTTGTGAACTACACAGTCAATCAGGAAGATCCCCTGGAGAGGAAAATAGCAACCCCCTCCAGTATTTTTGCCTGGAAAATCCCATGGATGGAGGAGCCTGGTGGGCTACAGGGCTACAGTCCCTAGGGTCGCAAAGAGTCAGACACGACTAAGTGACTTCAAAGTCAAAGGTTTTCACATAGTCAAAGGCTTTGGCATAGTTAATAAAGCAGAAGTAGATGTTTTTCTGGAACTCTCTTGCTTTTTCCATGATCCAGCGGATGTTGGCAATTTGATCTCTGGTCCCTCTACCTTTCTAAGCCCAGCTTGAACATCTGGAAGTTCATGGTTCACGTACTGTTGAAGCCTGGCTTGGAGAATTTTGAGCATTACTTGACTAGCGTGTGAGATGAGTGCAATTGTGCGATAGTTTGCAGAGAAGGCNGAATTTTGAGCATTACTTTATTAGCGTGTGAGATGAGTGCAATTGTGCAGTAGTTTGAGCATTCTCTGGCATTGCCTTTCCTTGGAATTGGAATGAAAATTGACCTTTTCCAGTCCTGTGGCCACTGCTGAGTTTTCCAAATTTGCTGGCATACTGAGTGCAGCACTTTCACAGCATCATCTTTCAGGATTTGATATAGCTCAACTGAAATTCCATCACCTCCACTAGCTTTGTTCATAGTGATGCTCTCTAAGGCCCACTTGACTTCACATTCCAGGATGTCTGACTCTAGGTGAGTAATGCTTCACTTTTAATTTTTAAGTGAAAAATTCACTTTTAAGTCATTGCTTTTTTTTTTCAATGAAAGATTTTATTTTTATTATTTTTATTTATTTTTAAAATTTTGCTTTACAATGCTCTATTGGCCCCGCCATATATCGACATGAACCCACCACAGGTGTACACAAGCTCCCAATCCTGAATCCGCCTCCCACCTGCCACCCCACAACGTCTCAAATACATTTTCTTCCTTGTCTCTTGGGGAAATTTCTTTTCATTTCAAAGTCTAACTCAAAATGAACTTGTTAAGAAAGTTCTCCTTAACTACCTCCTCTTCAAAAGTGGACTTAAGCACAATTTTCTGTTTATGCTTGGTATTTCACCTGTTTCTATTTGTCACACGTATCACATTGAATTGGCGTTAGTCTTCCTGATTCAGTGGAGAGATCACCATGGTTAGAAATTTTAGTTTTCTTTGTGTCTTGTAAATAGTTGATACTAAAAAAAATTTTTTTTAATAAATAAAATAAGGAATAAGTGAACAAATGAGTACTTTGACACTTGATTTTGGAGCTCGTGTACACCTGTGGTGGATTCATGTTGATGTATGGCAAAGCCAATAGAGTATTGTAAAGTAAAATAAAGTAAAATAAATAAATTAATTAATTAATTAAAAAAAATAAAAATAATTCTTTCTGTTTTGCTTTCCCTATTTGCTTTCCTTTTTAAAATTGATTTTTATTGAAGTATAGTTGTTTTACATTGCTATGTTAGTTTCTGCTGTACAGTAAAGTGAATCTTCTATACAAGTACATATATCCACTCCTTTCTTAGGTTCCTTTCCCATAAAATTCATTACAGAGTATTCAGTATAGTTCCTTGTTTTATATAGTAGCTTCCTTGTAGTTATATATTTTACATATAATAGTAAGTGTATGTTGATCCCAAACTCCCAATTTATCCCTCCCCATCTTCTGTTGTGGTACAAACCACAAGTTTGTTTTCTACGTGTGACTCTATTTCTGTTTTGTAGATAAGTTCAACTGCGCATATTTTTTAGATTCCACATATAAGCAATATCATGTGATATTTGTCTTTCTCTGACTTACTTCACTCAGTCTGACATCTCTATGTCAATCCATGTCACTGCAAATGTCATTATTTTGTTCTTTTCATGGCTGAGTAATAACCAAAAAAATGTAACTATGTATATCCCTTCTTAAACAATAGGATTAACAAAAAATAATTAGGACACATGGCTTTAAGTTTTTACATTCATTTATTGGTTAGCAATATCGGTTATAATATTGCTTCTTTGTTCTTCCTTAAGTCTGATTACGAAGAAGGCAATGGCACCCCACTCCAGTACTCTTGTCTGGAAAATTCCATGGACGGAGAAGCCTGGTAAGCTGCAGTCCGTGGGGTCCCAAAGAGTCGGACACTACTGAGCTACTTCACTTTCAGTTTTCACTTTCATGCATTAGAGAAGGCAATGGAAACCCACTCCAGTGTTCTTGCTTGGAGAATCCCAGGGATGGGGGAGCCTGGTGGGCTACCGTCTATGGGGTCACACAGAGTCGGACACGACTGAAGCGACTTAGCAGCAGTAGCAGCAAAAAGATTACAAGTCTCATGAAGTTAAAATTATTAAAATGTTTCCCTCAATTAGATAAAAAATAAGAATGCAACGATTGGTCATATTCATAAAGATGAGAAATGGTTTCATTTTAACTAGAAAATTTGACACATCCTTATTAGCTCCACAGTAATGTGGTCAAATTACTTTCCTTAGTCGGGGAAACATACAGGCTGGAAGAGGGATAAATGAACGCTTTTTAATGTAAGTTATTCAGAAACTTTAACTTGCATGGTACAGTAAAAGCTGAGTAGGATTTAAAGTAATGACTCAGAAGAACTTAAAGATAGTTTTTATATATATTTCGTACTGAGTGGAAAAAGGCTGTTTTTTTGCAAGGATCTTTGTTGATGGATTATACCTACAGCTCAAGCACATAATCAAATAAATTATCCCCACTTGTTAAATACAATATCCTCTTTGAATATTTTAATAGAAAACTTTCTCACCTGTACAAAAAGGCCTATTCAAGACTAGGGAGAAGGAATGCAAAGGAATGAATGCAAAGGTGAGGGATCCCTGTGGATTGTTATCTCCTGTAGTTCTTGATGTGTTGCAGAGTGGAAGGCTCCCAGTGATTTTAAGCCCCTGTTCTCTACCAATGAAAAAGGATAGAGAACAGAATCCTACTGAGGGAGGCATGGAAAACTAGGGCTTGAGGAGTAGGAAGCTTCTCTCTGGAGCATTTCCCTTTAGATATTGTCAGATATCCTGGGTAACTGTAGCTCTGCCTGCCTCTCTCGTGGGCGAGCAAATCAGTTTTCTTTTGCCTTGAATTCTCTGCAGACTAGGTCCAGAAGGAACGTGAGTCATTTCAAGCTTGGCATTAAAGATACTGCTTGCTAGCATTGAGATATTTATTCTTATAATAATTTTCATTAAACTCCCCCTTCAGTAACACTGGCTTAGAACATGGTCATTTTATCGTTAATGCTCAATATTGTAGAATAACTAAAGACTAAAATGCAATTTAAAAAATTATCTTTAGGAGACTCAACTCATTAAATTTCCATAAAAACATCTTGAAGAATGTGATAGTTAGCTCTATATGTTACAAAAGGGAAATCTGCTAAATTTCTATCTAAAATATTACATATATTACTGGAGTCTTTTGCCATCCAGACAAATGATAGTGACACTTAGGATGGAGAGTCGCTCACCATTATGTTCTATTTAGGTCACACTGTTGTGAATCCAAAGCAAACAGAATTTAATTTTTATCATTCAATCTTCTGGTACTATTTTCTTTTAGTCATTAAACAATGTGTCAAACTAGGAAGCAGTAAAGCTATAACTAACAGTAATAGGCAATAATAAATCAGACATCTGATATTTTCTGGACTGAGACAGATTATTTCCTAGTGTTATAAACATATTGTTGATTCATTCCTGATCTTGGGAGAAACAAAGCAAACATAAGCCAGAGGCCCACTGGAGGACTAGGAGGAGAGTTGTTATTGAGTTGGCCAAAAAAAAAAAAAAAATGCTGATCAAAGAAACACTTTGGGGATGAAAGTGATTTGCAGGGTGTTTGAGGAACTTGTGAAAAGTGAGGGAGGTTTTAAATGGACAAATTTAAGTATTTGGATTTTATATGACCCTTCTGTAAAATCCCTGATAGGAGAAATTCAGAGTGCAGAAATTCTACTTCATTTGTTCTCTTGGCTCTGAGCTTCTGTCCTGTCTTAGTATGCAGGGACTCCAGCAGCAAACATGGGTTTCTGTACCCTTGGTGGTGGTTTCCAAAGAGCAGAAGCAGGGATGCAGACCAGCCTGCTGCTTGACTGTTGAAGTGCCATTCAGTGGCAGTCTGTGCCTGGAAGAAACTCTCTGTGTGATGGTAATTAAGGCATGAGAGTGCAGGCAGAAACATGGGGAGACTCTTCAGAACTGAAATGCCAGCAATTCTTCCCCATGCCTTCATCTAAATGCAGGTAATATGACAGCTCAAAGTCTAGGAGTGGGGAAATCTACTCTAGTTCTATAATGTGAGGAACTGCAGTTACATGCCAAAGGATGACAAGGCTTAAGGTCAGTAATGCAGTCTGCCTCACATGCTCTGTGTGCTCCCAATTAGACAAAAACTGACACTGTATGCAAATGCCAGGACATCTCATCACCAAAGTCAGCTTGAGAGACATGGACTGTTCTTGTCTTTTTTTTTTTTTTCCTTTTGAAGATGAGGGTGATGGGAAGAAGGTAAAGTTCTGAAAGTGGAAATTGTACTTGAATGAGGCAGTTTTAAATGATACATTTAGTCAGGAAGAGCAGATAAACCATGTGAAACCTAATGTGTTACACAAACTCAGAATTAGTTTGGCTGCTAAATATGCCGCTGTGTCAAAAAAAAAAACTGATTTCTGTAAATATCATAAACAATATTGATATCTATGAAATATTTCTTTCACTTATATATACAGTGATGTTAAAAATGCTTACATCAAGATATGAAAATACTTTTAATCACATTACTTTGTATAATGCCATTGCTTTCTCTTTTTACTTTCCAAATAGGCAATAAAAAATTTCAAGGATTGTATCTACACTTTTACAGCATTAAAAGAGATCACATTCCTAAAAATATGCCTACATAAAAGCGAGGGCACACTCAAAAACTCTAAATAGAGAAAATGAATTAAATTTCTGGAATAAAAGGCATGAAAATGTTAGTCACTCAGTTGTGTCCAACCTTTTGAGATCCCATGGACTGTAGCCCACCAGGTTTCTCTTTCCATGGAATTCTCCAGGCAAGAATACTGGAGTGGGTAGTCTATCCTTTCTCCAGCAGATCTTCCCCACTCAAGAATCAAACCAGGGTCTCCTACATTGCAGGCAGATTCTTTACCAACTGAGCTATAAGGGAAGCCCATAAAATCACTCAGTCATGTCCGACTCTTCTGGAATTTTCTAGGCCAGAATACTGGAGTGGTTAGCCTTTCTCTTCTCCAGGGGATCTTCCCAATCCAGGGATTGAATCCAGGTCTCCCACATTTCAGGCAGATTCTTTACCAGCTGAGCCATAAGGGAAGCCCAGGAATACTGGAGTGGGTAGCATATCCCCTCTCCAGGGGATCTTCCAGACCCCTTGGAATCAAACAGGGGTCTCTTTCACTTATAGAAAGCTTAATTTAAAAACACAAAGAAATAAACTTATTAGAGCAGGATAGCACTAACTTGGCATCTCCAAATCTCTGGGTTGCAAGATATTTGCATACCATGATCAGTTTTTAGTCACAACAGAAGTCTCAATATTTAAAAATTATTTCCAGTTTTTTTTTTAAGAAGAAACTCTTGCTTTCTGCAACGATGAGATAGTAGGAACTAGTTATTATTAATATTATTAACAGAGACTTTGCTCTTGTTTTCTGATATGAATAAACAGGAAAACTGGACAAAATAAATATATGAAATGTTTATTGTAGTTATTGGAAAATAGAGATTATAGAAACTGTGATCCCTGAGAGAAGAGGAGAAAAAACCAAGTAGGTGAACTTTATGATGGTCCCTGACTTTACTCCTGGAAGCACATTCTGGAGATGGAGGCAAGAAAAGGGATCCTGAGCAGAGGAGAACAGTCTCACTGAGTCCAAGAGACAGAAATTGGACTTAGTGACCCTGAGATGATGGGAAATAGTACGCAGAGGTCCAGAAGTAAGGGAGTCCTTCAGCACAAAAGAATCCCAAAGATTTGCCTAGGGGTCTTTGGAGATCTTTGAGTCTTTGCTAAACACAAAAGTGGGCATGCATTGGTTCATACTCAGTTAGCTGGGTAAAGAGTAAGTCTTGAGTTTTAGCTAAATATAAAGAAGTGTATGTATGGGTTGAGGCTCAATGAAACTACAAAATCTGATAGAAGAGTGCCTGGGAGCTGTGAGTTGAAAAGATCTGAGCTGACATGACTTTGGGTTCTAACCAGTCACTAAGGAGAGTCTCATTGGTCACTTCAGTGAGTCAATTAAGTGGAGATGCCAGAATGACAAGCTGTAATAGTGGGGTGAAATCACCCCTAATGTATGGTCAGCATGCACTCATTGCAACAGAGGTTATCACTTGAGAGAATCAAATTGAACCAGAAGTAACTAAACTGACTGCCAAAATAAAGTCTACTACTCACTTAAAAAAAAAGAAAAAAAAAGAAAGCATCCTTCAAAATTTACTACATATAACATATGCATGCATATTCAGTCACTTCGGTCATGTCTGACTCTTTGCAACCCCATGAACTGTAGCCTGTCAGGCTCCTCTGTCCATGAGATTTCCCAGGCAAGAATACCAGAGAGGTTTTCCATTTCCTCCTTCAGGGGATCTTCCTGATCCGGTGATCGAACTCGTTTCTCCTGCATTGCAGGTGGATTCTTTACCACTGAGCCACCAGGGATGCCCTAGATATAAAATGGCTAAAGAAAATAACCAATTATCATGAGAAAAATTAGTCAAGGGAAAGGAATTATTTCAAATAAAACTCCAACAACAAATCTCAAGAAGGAAAATCAGAAACTATCTTAGATAAGCAAAAGTTTACATCCTGTGTCCCCTTGGAGACACATGTATATTTCTAAATCTGGGGTTGCTTATAACTGCAGATTTCTGATGGGCTTAAAAAAAAGCTGTTAATTGAAATTTTATCTAGATCTCTGAGGTACACTGGAAATCACCATATTCTTTTAATCATTAAACTTTATAATCTGCTTATATGTCTTAAAATTTCATGCTTATAAAACATACTTTAACATATGCTTATATATCTTAAACTTTTGTTCCTTTTATTTAATAAAATTATATAAGCCTTTCTGGATTTACTATTTAATTTAGGATATAATAATATCATTAAGTATTGAGCATATTCACTGATGAAATGGTAACTGTTTAGTTATTTGGGTGTTCATTTTTGTTCATTAGTAAGGTTTTTTTGAGAAACCTATATGCAGGTCAGGAAGCAACAGTTAAAACTGGACATGGAATAACAGACTGGTTCCAAATAGGAGAAGGAGTACATCAAGGCTGTATATTGTTACCCTGCTTATTTAACTNTTCATGGGGTAGCTAGGAGTCGGACACGACTGAGCAACTTCACTTTCACTTTTCACTTTCATGCATTGGAGAAGGAAATGGCAACCCACTCCAGTATTCTTGCCTGGAGAATCCCAGGGACGGGGGAGCCTGGTGGGCTGCCATCTATGGGGTCGCACAGAATCAGACAAGACTGAAGCGACTTAGCAGCAGCAGCAGCAGCAGCAAAGAGTAGCATGAAGTTTGACCAGAGCTTTAATCATATCTTATAATGAACTATCTGTATTAATAACAGAAAACTCTTATACTGTCAATTAAAGGAACATTTTAGAAGTATGTACCAATTTATGTGCAGGTTACAGGTTCCAAAATTTTTCAGGTTCTGTGTAATAGGTACACTTGACACTCAGCCCAGCAAAGACAGTGATAAGCAGCCAACAGGTTCTTATTTACAGTTGCATATTTTTTTAATTTGAGACTATTTAAAATATTATGATTACTGCATCACTCTATAATTTCCTCCTTGGTTGTTTGGGCATTATTACTTTTTTCCCAGGAGAAAATTTTTCAAGAAATGCTCATATTACCAGGGAAAATAGTAATATGAGGCAAGCTTTGCAAACAAGGCAAAAGTAACTAGGAATTCAAGTAAGTTAATGTAGCTTGACTTATTTTAATTTATTTCATTTTAATGATGTTTTATGGTATTTTCTTCTTCCTTTTTCCATTTTTCAAAGTTGTTTTTTCTACTTCATAGGAAAATGGTTTTGGAGACCTACATATTTTCATTTAAATTCAATGAACATAATTGGTTAGAATGCTCATTACAGCTCTAATTCTTTTTTTTAATTTATTTATTTATTTATTTATTTTTTAAATTTTACTTTACAATACTCTATTGGCTTTGCCATACATCGACATGAATCCACCACAAGTGTACACAAGTTTTAAAATTTACTTTTAAGGAGAAAATGATAGCCCAGATAGTCTATTATACCTTATTCAATTCCTCAAGTACTTCCTTTACTCTTCACTTTTATAAAACATTCATTTATTATGTTATTATTTGTAGTCTGCAGTCTTAATAACATTCATCGTAATCACCTGAAGGAATCACCAAGATAAATCATCCCTCATTTCTTAGTTTGCTTCATAAAATTTCTGCTTCCCCTAACAGAATTTTTAAAAAATAGAAAAATTTTAGGTAGATTATTTTTCTTTTGTGAAATCTCATTATATCTGAAGTACTGTGCACCTAAAATTTTCTCAAGAGTTTTTGGGTTTCCAGGTACATGAGAAAGGACCTTCATTCATGTTTTTTATTACTAGCTATCACATGGCATACCATTCTTGGATTATCTGAATGGCATCAAAATGAAAGGGGACATTTTGAACATCAAAAACCGGATGAAGAAACGAAATAACAATTGCTGTAAGATCATGCATGAATCAATAGCAGTTTTCTGAGGGAAGGTACTGAGTTGACTTTTATTGTAGAGCTAAAGATGCTCTCTTGCTTTTCTTGATAGTTTTTCTAATAAACATTTTGTCACATAACTTATTAAAGTTCTCAAGAGGTATACTTGGGAATGTATTCAGAATAATACAATAAAGTTTTTTTCTTTTCAAATGTTAAATTAATATCAAGACACAAGCTATGATCAGAGAAGATTGTTTAAAATGATTAAAAATTTGAATTAGAATATTATGTCCTTATAAAATCCAAGTTCCAAGATCCAGGCTCAAAATGAGGAAGTAAATTTTAAAGAGAATCAAAATAAATTCAGTATGAGTATACACAATACCCATGATGAAAAAACAATTGCTATTAAAGAGAAAATATTAAACAGTTATATAATGTAGTAAAAATTAAACCAAATTTAAAAAATCAACATCCTGAAAGCAGTGGCATAAAACCTTACAGGCATTATGATGTCTATGCAATTTAAGGTCAAGAAGCAACAGTTAAAACCAGACATGGAAAAATGGACTGGTTCCATTTTGGGAAAGAAGTACGTCAAGGCTGTATATAGTCACCTTGCTTATTTAATTTATATGCAGAGTACATCATGTGAAATGCTGGACTGGATGAAGTGCTTGCTGGAATCAAGATTACCAGGAGAAATGTCAATAACCTCAGATATGCAGATGACACAACCCTTACGGTAGAAAGCGAAGAGGAACTAAAAAGCCTCTTGATGAACATGAAAGAGGAGAATGAAAAAGCTGGCTTAAAACTCAACATTCAAAAAGTTAAAATGGCATTTGGTCCCATCACTTCATGGCAAACAGATGGGAAACAATGGAAACATTGAAAGACTTTATTTTGGGGGTTCCAAAATCACTGCAGATGGTGACTGCTATGAAATTAAAAGACACTTGCTCCTTGGAAGTAAAGCTATGACCCACCTAGACAGTATTTTAAAAAGCAGAGACATTACTCTGCTAACAAATGCCCACCTCATCAAAGCTATGGTTTTCCCAGTAGCCATGTATGGATGTTAGAGCTGGACCATAAAGAAAGCTGAGTGCCAAAGAATTGGTGCTTTTGAACTGTGGTGTTGTAGCAGATTCTTGAGAGTCCCTTGGACTGCAAGGAAATCCAACCAGTCCATTCTAAAGAAAATCAATCTTGAATATTCACTGGAAGGATTGATGCTAAAGCTGAAGCTCCAATCCTTTGGCCAATGGATGCAAAGACCTGACTCACTGGAAAAGACCCTGATGCTGTGAAAGATTGATGGTTGGATGGCATCATCAACCCAATTGAAATGAGTTTGAGCAAGCTCCAGGAGTTGTTGATGGATGGGGAGTTCTGCGTGTTGCAGTCCATGGAGTTTTCAGAGTCAGACATGACTGAGTGATTGAAATGAAATGAACTGAACTGGATGTAAAACATCAACTATGATGCTTTCCTCAGTGGAAAGAATCACCTTCAATGATGGTCCACTTACACTTCCTGTTTCTCATCCAAGTGGCTGTAAGTGCTGACCTTAACTTTAACCCAGTTGATTCCATAGCAAATTGAGACAGGGTACAATTGCAGAGCTCTAACTGTGGGACACTGCCAGAAAGCCAGTGGACCAAGACAGTGAATAGACAAAATTGTACTCAATGAACAGCTGTGAAATTTACATTAAACATTTTAATTGTTTTTTCTAATTATTTGAATTTTAAGCCAAATAAATGGAGATAAATGAACCAAGAAGATAAAATTAAGTTAGAAATACTAAATAAATTTTTTTTGTATGAATCAGCTCAAAGAAAGTCAATGGCAACATTCTGAATCATTATGTTTCCAGTCTATTGTCTTTCATTGTTTGTTTAAAAAAATCTTAATCTCAGCAAAGTACTACAGATTATTTATTATGAAGATGATAATGGCATATTTTGAATTGATGTTACCCTTCTTTCCTGCAATAATCAATAACAGAGCCATTTTTAGATAAGTTCCATCTTTAGTGTGTGGTAGGTGAATTTAATCATCTTGCAGTTAGCTCTCTATTTTCGATATTAGTGGCAAGGCACATCCATTTCATTCAAAGGCAATATCCTTATTTTCCTTTACAAGACAATTTTATATAATCTCCCTGGAGATTTTTCTTGCCTACACCGAGTCTTACTGAAATTATCATTTTGTGTGTGGTTCAAAATATGTGGAAAGAAAGAAACCAATTACTAGAACTGCGTATAAGGCAAAATCATGTATTCTGGAACAAAGCAGAAGGTTCAAGGTCAGAGAAATACTGGTAACAAAAGTGCTTTATTGCTGTCTAGATCTGTTATATCACCAGAGCTTAAATAAAATTTGAAAAGATGAGAATTGCTCTTCTGTTGTAGAATGAGTCATACAAGGGAGCAAAATGAGGAAATGAGACAAAAAGACTGAGGTTTTCATTAGCTTTCAAAATTGTTGATTCTGAAACATGAATAGAAAGATATAGTCAGTTTTGCTTTCATTCTTGTTTTTAAGAAATAAATTTTTTCAAATGTGACTGACGTATTATGGAACAACTTTCATCTTTGAGGAATACTAGGTAAACTAGAAAACTCCCTGGCTAAACCCAACAGCATCAAAATATACAAATGCACATGTGCACACACCTCTAGCATCCACCTGCTTCCTCAGTGTGAGGACATACCTAGCTACATCTGGTGTCAGAAGTTTCCATCTTATTTCAGATAACCCTCTTACATCACTTCATGAAAAAGTTTCCATGTGTTTGTTGGCCATCTCACTCATGTATTTTTTGATAGAGTTAGTTTCCCAACTGCTGTTTTTCTGGTCACCTCATTACTTCACTGGTCAGAGATCCCCCTTTAGGTCCTTACCATGTGGTTCTCTCTTTAGGGCAGGTCACAATATGACAGCTTGCTTCATCATAATTAGCATGATAAGAGAACAAGAGAGAGAGAATATGCAAGCAAAATAAAAGTGCCCATCTTTTATCACCTAATCTTGAATGTAACACACCATCATTTTTGCTGTTACAAGCAAACCATTTAAGTGTTAGACATTTGGCAAATCAATAGCAAGATCTTTAACTTACTTGCATCTGTTTAAGAGTATTTAAATTTTGAGTGGTTGTAAATAACCATTTATTTACATTATCATTTAAACTATCTAAAAATTTTGATTTTGTGTTGCAACTAAAACAATGTAGAATCTATTTAGAATGAAAAAGAAGCAAATAGTAATTGCTGATTCAAATATTAAGACTTTATTTTAAAGATGCTTGTTATTCCTAGACATTATTTTAAAAATGAATTTTATTCTTCATGTTGGCCTTGGCAACTCGTAATTGCCTAATCATAGTAGTTGATATCAACACCACGTCATAAACTAAAAATATTTTACACCAGGAGAAAATGGCAACCCACTCTAGGATCCTTTCCTGGAGAATTCCATGGATAGAAGAGCCTGGTGGTCTACAGTCCATGGGGTAGCAAAGAGTGGACACAACTAACATTGATACTGCTACTTAAAAATTAATTAAAGGTTAGCAAAGCAAAATCAAAGCTGAATGTAAGGAATAAACTAACACTGTCTAACATAATTCACCAAGATAATATGCCTTTAAGTGTGGGTATTGCTAAAATAATTCCTTTGCTGCTAGGAAACACCAAATTGCAAAATAGTTGTAGTGAGAAAGATCATCTTTTTCATTTTTCTTGGATAAACAACTGGTTTGCCACTCATACTTATTTGTGAAAGTCCAGTTTTTAAGAAAGCAAATCATTGCTAAACACATGTACGTTAGTTCTGGCTGATAGCAACATGTGCTCAGTCTTGTCCAACCCTTTTGACCTCACAGACAGTAGCCCACCGGCTCCTCTGTCCATGGAATTTCCCAGACAAGACTACTGAAGTGGGTTGCTGTGCCCTCTCCCAGGGCATCTTCCTGACTCAGGGATGGAATTCCTGTCTCTTGCATCTACTATATTGGCAGGCGATTTCTTTACCACTAGCACCACCTGGGTAGTTTTAGCTGATAAGCAAAATAAAAGAAGCTCATTTTCATTTTCTGGACTTCTTTTTAATGGTGAATGAGACAAAGAATTGTTCATATAATTATGAAAAATAATTTTACTTTGGTACTGTCTGTTTATAAGGCCTTTTTGAAGATAAACTTAGATGTCTTAATTGACTTTTTAAATAGCCTTTTGAAATAGATTAATTAGTAATTACATTTAAAAACAGGTCTTCTTATGAAATCAAGTTAAAATGGACTCAAACTTTCCAAAGGAAAATTGTCCAGGTTCCACAGTGTAAGATTTTTTTCTTTAATTTAAGGAAATTTATTTTAAACTAGTAATTTCTTTTTGTTTAATCATCTTTGGAGAGACCTTTTTAGCATAAGAATCATTTACATATTCCTATATGGTATTGTTGTTGAGGTATAGCTTGATAAAATTTTTGTCATCCCATTGATGAAGATTTAAGTTGGTCATTTAAAAAGCAAGCTCAGACATCAGTAGTAATTATTAATTTAACATACTATGCTATTTAAAGAGGCTGATAGAAAGGAAAGTAAATATGTTTGTATAAAATCATCATGAGATTCAAGCCTTGCAACATTTCAAATTTTAAGTCAATCGTTAGGAATATATAGACAGTATTAATTGTAGCAGTCATCTTAAATCAAAGTGCGATGACTTAGAAAATGAATAAATAAAATCCTTCTCATCTTATATCATATATCTTATACCTTATCAAGGTCTCTCCTTCTTCCTTGCAAAATTCATTGAAACAAAGGAACTCCCTTGGTAGTCCAGTGGTTTATACTCAACACTTCCGGTGCAGGGGGCATGATTTTGATCCCTGGTTAGGGAACTAAGATCCCACGTGCCATGTGATGAGGCCAAAGATTAAAAAAAAAAATCACCTGGCTTTAAAAAAAACTTTAAAAATAATTATTTTTTAAAAGTTTGTAATTGTTTTAATAGAACAAAGTAATGTATACCTAGAGTGTGAGATGAGTGCAATAGTGCAGTAGGTTGAGCATTCTTTGGCATTGCCTTTCTTTGGGATTGGAATGAAAACTGACCTTTTCCAATCCTGTGGCCACTGCTGAGTTTTCCAAATTGGCTGGCATATTGAGTGCAGCACTTTCACAGCATCATCTTTCAGGATTTGAAATAGCTCTACTGGAATTCCGTCACCTCCACTAGCTTTATTTGTAGTGATGCTTTCTAAGGCCCACTTGACTTCACATTCCAGGATGTCTGGCTCTAGGTGAGTGATCACATCATCGTGATTATCTGGGTTGTGATGCTCTCTTTTGTACAGTTCTTCTGTGTATTCTTGCCACCTCTTCTTAATATCTTCTGCTTCTGTTAAATCCCTAACATTTCTGTCCTTTATTGAGCCCAACTTTGCATGAAATGTTCCCTTGGTATCTCTAATTATCTTGAAGAGATCTCTAGTCTTTCCCATTCTGTTGTTTTCCTCTATTTATTTGCACTGATCACTGAGGATGGCTTTCTTATTTCTCCTTGCTATTCTTTGGAACTCTGCATTCAATGGGTATATCTTTCCTTTTCTCCTTTGCTTTTCACTTTTCTTCTTTTCACAGCTATTTGTAAGGGCTCCTCAGACAGCCATTTGGCTTTTTTACATTTCTTTTCCATAGGAATAGTCTTGATCCCTGTCTCCTGTACAATGTCACAAACCTCCATGCATAGTTCATCAGGCACTCTGTTTATCAGATCTAGTCCCTTAAATCTATTTCTCACTTCCACTGTATAATCTCAAATTCTGCTCAAATTTCTGCAAGCCAAGCTGCAGCAATACGTGAACCATGAACTTCCAGATGTTCAAGCTGGTTTTAGAAAAGGCAGAGGAACCAGAGATCAAATTGCCAATATTTGCTGGATCATCGAAAAAGCAAGAGAGTTCCATAAAAACATTTATTTCTGCTTTATTGACTATGTCAAAGCCTTTGATTGTGTGGACCAAAATAAACTGTGGAAAATTCTGAAAGAGATGGGAATACCAGACCACCTAACCTACCTCTTGAGAAAACTGTATGCAGATCAGGAAGCAACAGTTAGAACTGGACATGGAACAAAAGACTGGCTCCAAATAGGAAAAGGAGTACGTCAAGGCTGTACATTGTCACCCTGCTTATTTAACTTCTATGCAGAGTACATCATGAGAAACGCTGGGCCGAAAGAAGCACAAGCTGGATCAAGATTGCCAGGAGAAATATCAATAAACTCACATATGCAGATGACAACACCTTTATGGCAGAAACTGAAGAAGAACTAAAAAGCCTCTTGATGAAAGTGAAAGAGGAGAGTGAAAAAGTTGGCTTAAGGCTCAACATTCAGAAACGAAGATAATGGCATCTAGTTCCATCACTTCATGGCAGATAGATGGGGAAACAGTGGAAACAGTGTTAGACTTTATTTTTTTGGTCTCCAAAATCACTGCAGATGGTGATTGCAGCCATGAAATTAAATGACACACCTTGGAAGGAAAGTTATGACCAACCTAGATAGCATATTAAAAAGCAGAGACACTACTTTGCCAACAAAGGTCCTTCTAGTCAAGGCTATGGTTTTTCCAGTGGTCATGTATGGATGTGAGGGTTGGATTGTGAAGAAAGCTGAGCACGGAAGAATTGTTGCTTTTGAACTGTGGTGTTGAAGACTCTTGAGAGTCCCTTGGACTGCAAGAAGATCCAACCAGTCCATCCTAAAGGAGATCAGTCCTGGGTGTTCATTGGAGGGACTGATGATGAAGCTGAAACTCCAGTACTTTGGCCACCTCATGCGAAGATTTGACTCACTGGAAAAGACTCTGATGCTGGGAGGGATTGAGGGCAGGAGGAGAAGGGGATGGCAGAGGATGAGATGGCTGGATGGCATCACCGACTTGATGGACATGAGTCTGAGTGAACTTCCGGAGTTGGTGATGGACATGGAGGCCTGGCGTGTTGCGATTCATGGGGTTGCAAAGAGTCGGACATGACTGAGCGACTGAACTGAACCAAACTGAATGTATACCTATGCTTTCTACAGCTAAAAGTAGAAACCTTAGAAGCAGAGTAATAAACTTTTAATTTGATGCATATTCCACTTTGCAATTCTACATTACTAAATAGTTCAATACTCTAAAGCAACATACAAATAAATAAAACATTCAGGTGAGATGAATTTTGCTATGACATCTTGTTAACTCGTGAAGTAAACAGTTTGAAAGAGTCTTCCAAAGGCATGTAGTTAGTAAACTGTGTACTTTATATGTGTCTGTATTTGCTCACTCCAAAGCAAATAGGGTACTTTGAATAGGGTACTTTGTTAAATATTTCTAGAGCTTCGTACAAGGTCAGCTACTACACAAATTGAGGTAAAAGTTTTAACATTAAAGAAATAAGAATACCTATTTAAAATAATTGATCTTTGGAGGTTTTACTTTTCATTTGGTACTCACAGAACTAATGTAAAGTTATCTGAATCTTCATAAATAACCTGTATTATCAAAAGGCATGGTTGAAACATAATTGATATAAAGAAGTTATAATGTTTACTAAGAGAAACCAATTTATAAAAATATATATTGAGAGTCTGTTTATTGCCATTCTTAATCTAATTTAGGGAGGCAAGTGCTCTAATAAGGTAACATACTCATTCTTAACAGCAACAACAAAAACTCAAGTGTGTCCCTATAGAAACAAAAAATACTCTTAATTACTAAAACTCAAAATTGTTAGGTTAACTCAAACTATTTTGCTTCAAATCTACCCTCATTAAATGACCTTCAGATTGTAATTTATGTACTCAAGTAGCAAAATTCAAAAATTTCACAATACATTTACATAAGATACAATTAATGTACAAATTTTAAAGTTTACTGTGTAGTTCATGAACCAAGGACTGTATACAAATTTTTTGTGTGTGGTATGGTGAAATGTTTTTGTAAGGCATTTCTTAAAAACTAATTTAAATGGCTTTTTAACTTACCAATATTATATGTAAGTCATTTAAAATCTAGAGCTTCATTAAAATATATTTTCAGTTTTCTCCAGTATTAATAAGTAATCATACATTTATTACATTGAAATTATTTTTTATGAGCCTGGAAATTACTAGCTATCATTAAAGTGTTTCAGCCATGGTCTAAATATGATCAATGCAAAGGTCATTTGCTTTTCTTTTAGAAAAGAGCAAAGGGAGTAATCAGTTAGCTTGATTATATCTGCTTTGCAGTTTTTATCTTCACTGTAAAGCTATTAAGTATCATTCTATCTTATAATTTCAATTTTCCTAGTTTATCAAATATTTATTGATAATTTTCTCTATGTAAGACAAATGTGAAATAAAAAGAAATAGTGTCATAAAATCTAATAAAATATAAATATAGACATGTTAGTGGAAATAAAGAGAATAAATAAATGTATTCAGGGAAAATTTGTTGAAATGATGACAAGGAACTGTCTTAGTGAATATTCATATTTGGAAATTTAGCCACTGATTATAATTGAATACAACTTTACAAAATTGTGAGTTACCTGTGAACTAATATAAAATTTTAAATAAATAGGTTTCTCGATTTAAAAATTAATAAAAGTACAAAAATTGAATTTATCTAGCTAATGCAACTGAAACAACAGACTGGTTCCAAATAGGAATAGGAATACATCAAGGCTGTTTATTGTCACCCTGCTTATTTAACTTATATGCAGACCACATCATGAGAAACGCTGAGCTGGAGGAAGCACAAGCTGGAAGCAAGATTGCTGGGAGAAATATTAGATAAGATATGCAAATGACACCACCCTTATGGCAGAAAGTAAAGAAGAACTAAAGAGTCTCTTGCTGAAAGTGAAAGAGGAGAGTGAAAAAGTTAGCTTAAAGCTCAACATTCAGAAAACTAAGATCATGGCATCTGGTCTCATCACTTTATGGCAAATAGATGGGGAAACAGTGGCTGACTTTATATTTTGGGCTCCAAAATCACTTTGGATGGTGATTGCAGCCATGAAATTAAAAGATGCTTGCTCCTTGGAAGGAAAGTTATGGCCAGACTAGATAGCATATTAAAAAGCAGAGACATTACTTTGCCAACAGAGGTCCTTCTAGTCAAGGCTATGGTTTTTCCAGTGGTCACGTACGGATATGACAGTTGGACTGTGAAGAAAGCTGAGCACCGAAGAATTGATGCTTTTTAATTGTGTTGGAGAAGACTCTTGAGAGTTCCTTGGACTATAAGGAGATCCAACCAGTCCATCCTAAAGAAGATTAGTCCTGGATGTTCATTGGAGGAACTGATGTTGAAGCTGAAACTCCACTACTTTGGCCAACTTATGCGAAGAGTTGACTCATTTGAAAAGCCCCTGATGCTGGGAAAGATTGAGGGCAGGAGGAGAAGGGGACCACAGAGGATGAAATGCTTGGATGGCATCACCAACTCAATGGACATGGGNAATACTTTGGCCACCTTATGCGAAGAGTTGACTCATTTGAAAAGCCCCTGATGCTGGGAAAGATTGAGGGCGGGAGGAGAAGGGGACCACAGAGGATGAAATGCTTGGATGGCATCACCAACTCAATGGACATGGGTTTGGGTGGACTCTGGGAGTTGATGATGTACAGGGAGGCCTGGCATTTGTGGTTCATGGGGCCGCAAAGAGTCAGATACGAATGAGTGACTAAACTGAACCGAGCTGAATGCAACTCTGTAATGACTTTTTCCTATCAAAACCATTTATTGTCTTTGAAAATGTAATGCCAGTGAAATGAATATTGTTAATTAGGAGTCAAGGGCACTTAAGTCTTTTAATTATCAATTTTTTTAAAATTATAGGGCTTAAACAATTGAAATATGCTGAAGTTAAAGGTATAATAATATATTATCTTTCATTTTTTATTTAGACATTTTAAGACCTCTGAGGCTATATTTTAACCATATAAATATATTCAAATTAAGTTTTGTGAACTGTTACACTATGGAATCCTAAAACTGAATAATATGAATGAAACTGAATAACTATTAAGGAAATGAAAATCAATAATTTAAAATTTTACAAAAATCAGTTTACTTTAATTTTCATCCATTTAAATATTTTATGGCAGTTCTCCCTTTTAAATACATTAAAATGTTTTTAGAGGAGGGTTTCCAGTTTCTGATTCTACCCATAAAGAGCTTGAAAGTCACCACTCCAACCTAAAAGATCAAATCTGAACAAATTGAGAAATCAACACCTCTTTGTAAACATGTAAGAAATGTGAGGTCAAGGAACAGATCACTGCCCCCAAATTGGACACACAGACAGGAAGAAAAAGAGAATCACAGAAACCTCTGTGGAACCAGGGCTGAAGCAGGAAAACCTGATAGTTGATGAATTGTTACAAAGTGTGTGTGTGTGTGTGTGTGTGTGTGTGTGTGTGTGTGTGTGTGTGCATGCGTGTGTTAGTTGCTCAGTTGTTTCTGACTCTTTCCGACCCCATGAACTATATATAGCCCACCAGGCTCCTCTGTCTAAAGAATTTTCCAGGCAGGAAGAATACTGGAGTGGGTTGCCATACCCTTCTCCAGGGGATCTTCCCCATCAAGGGATCAAACCTAGGCCTCCCGCACTGCAGGAAGATTTTTTTACTGTCTGACCCACCAAAGAAACCCCTATTAGAGGCAGCTGCTGCTGCTGCTAAGTCACTTCAGTCATATCCGACTCTTTGCGACTCCATAGAGGGCAGCCCACCAGGCACCCCCGTCCCTGGGATTCTCCAGGCAAGAACACTGGAGTGGGTTGCCATTTCCTTCTCCAATGCATGAAAGTGAAAGTGAAAGCGAAGTCGCTCAGTCGTGTCCACCTCCTAGCGACCCCATGGACTGCAGCCCACCAGGCTCCTCCGTCCATAGGATTTGCCAGGCAAGAGTACTGGAGTGGGTTGTCATTGCCTTCTCTAGTATTAGAGGCTAGATATGGACAAACACAGAGAAGGCGATGGCACCCCACTCCAGTACTCTTGCCTGGAAAATCCCATAGATGAAGGAGCCTGGTAGGCTGCAGTCCATGATGTCGCGAAGAGTTGGACACGACTGACTTCACTTTCACTTTTATGCACTGGAGAAGGAAATGGCAACCCACTCCAGTGTTCTTGCCTGGAGAATCCCAGGGACGGGGGAGCCTGGTGGGCTGCCGTCTATGGGGTCGCAGAGAATCAGACGTGACTGAAGCGACTTAGCAGCAGCAGCATGGACAAATACATGATATGAAAACTCCGGGAGCAGCTCTCCTCGCTTCTGAGTTTTACCTACAGAGGCTTGACAAGGTGCTAATAAAAAATAACTGAGAAAAATTCCTTCCTGCTTTTAGAAAAGAGAGGGACAAAGAAGCCACTTGGAAATACACCAGGGCATTCTGTTTTTAATAAAATCTTCCCTGAAAGAAACTGGTTATCTAAGACCTACACTGCTAGAACTTTATCAGAGCCTGACTCATGGTGAAGGAAAGTCCCTAACCCCAGCCTACTCTTGCCATCCTATCATGCCTAAGGGAAAAGGAAAACTGTGAAATACTTGTAAAATTAATGGTCCAGCAGTAGAGGCTCCCTAAAAACCTGACACTAAACATAGGATTATAGAATGCTTTCCCTTCTGTCACATCTTACCCCACATTACAAAAGGCCTACTGTGGAAAAATAAGGCTGATTTCATCTGAACTTGTTAATTTGTCTTGATTAGTTGACAGAGTTGGCTAGCAATTATCTGGCCACTCGAATACATTTGGCTGTCACCTGCAGCTATGAGTGCAGTTACATGGTGAGTCTCTTTATATCCACAAGGCTTCTTCAGATGTTAGTGGCTGAATTCTAAGAGCATGAGAAAATAAAAGTCAAAATTTGGAAGTGATTTTTCAGTTTCTGCTTAGATCACATTTGGTACCAAGGCAGCTTCGAAAGACAGCTGAGAATCAAGAAGCTGAAAAGTCACAATGTAAATAACAGCTATACAAAGCGGGATGAATAACTGAGGACATTTTGGGGTAACTCTCTTGTTGGTGTTTATTCAATTTTTAGATATCTCAGGTCACCATTGGGGTCAAGCTAGAACACGAAAGAGTCAATAAGTTAACACAAACATTTTAAAGACTTATCCAGTGAGTCAAATAATTTGTCCTTGAAATTTGCTCCACCATTCTGAGAGTTCTTTCTTTTTATAGATTTTGTATACCTGTCTCTTAACTTGGAATCTCTGTGCTTTCTTCAGTGTTGTGAAAGATACATTGTTTTGAATAAAAATTATATTGTTTGTCAAGGAAATAAACTTTGTAAACTATTTCTTTAACATAGATGTTTTCCATTGTTTCAGAATAAAATTGACAAAATTGTACTTGCTTAAATGCAAAATTACAGTTCACTTATCCAAAACAACTTTCATAAGAAAATTGAATTTCAGCTAAAGGCAAATTGGTTCAAAGGAGAAAAAATACATTCATGAAGTAGGCACTGATTGATTGAAATTAAAAGCTCTACATCTAAAATGGATTTAGACACTAAATGATAATCTCTCAAATTATATATGAGACGTATTTTTATGCCTAGTTATTTAGGAAGTGTTTCTGAAAAAGAAACTTATACTTTCATCAATTATGTTTGAACTAGAAAGATTTCATGCTCTTGGAAAGACAGAGGAGAGAAGGAAGTAGCAAATAATTAGAACTGAGGTTTCCAGAATAATGGGTGTGTCTCTAGGGAAAACCGATTGAAAACATGAGTTTTATGGACATTAGGGGTGTGAGATGGTTAAGTTTATGTGTCAACTTGACTAGGATATAACATTCAGATGATTAGGAAGCTGAGTACCAAACCAGCCTCATTTTCCTTTCCCGGTTTTTATTCCTGAACCCAAGGTGTGCCGTGCTCCCTGTTTCTTTCCATTTCTGTTTGTGGAGAGGGGTGTTCTGAGTGGGGTGGTAGATTTTCTTTTTTTTTTCCCCCTTCTTTTAAACTTCTTTTAATACTCAGAGGGATATGGGGAAGGTAAAGTAAGAAGCTCCACTTGGTGCTGGGCAGGCCCTTGTGTAAGCAGTGGAGTGTGTTCTTTCCCTTCCTCCCTGCTGTGCTCCTTCCCGGGAACCATAGCTCTTCCCTTTAGCTGTAGTTGGGGCTCGAGTTAGGTTGGAAGGAAGCCACGGAACTTCTCTTTGGAAATCCTTCCTTTGCTAGCCTGCCTCCTGAAATTTGGCTTCTCGTTTTCTCCCATGACATGCTCATCCTTTCCCAAAATCTTGGACCGTGAGGATGTATGTTAACCAAGGCTTCCTGGTAACTCAACGGTAAATAATCCACGTGCAATGTGGGAGACCTGGGTTCAATCCCTGGGTTGGGAAGATTCCCCTGGAGAAGGGAGAGGCTACTCACTCCAGTGTTCTTGCCTGGACAATCCCCATGGACAGAGGAGCTTGGTGGACTTCAAAGTCCATGGGGTAGCAAAGAGTTGGACATGGCTCAGCGACTTAACACAGCACACAGCACATAAAGTTATTATTTTGGGTGTGATTAACATTTAAATCAGTAGACTGAGTAAAGCAGATTGACCGCCATCATAGAGATGACTCTCATCCACAGTTGAAGGCCTTAAGAGAAAAACTGAGGTGCTCTGGGGGAGAAAGAATTCTGCCTGAACACTGCCTTCAGACTGAANAAGTTATTATTTTGGGTGTGATTAACATTTAAATCAGTAGACTGAGTAAAGCAGATTGACCGCCATCATAGAGATGACTCTCATCCACAGTTGAAGGCCTTAAGAGAAAAACTGAGGTGCTCTGGGGGAGAAAGAATTCTGCCTGCACACTGCCTTCAGACTGAAGACTAAATAGTATTAACTTTTCTCTGGTTCTCATTTAGGATTTGGCAGACCTCAATATCAGTGAGTCTGTTCCTTAAGATAAATCTCTCTCACAACCTACATACATCTTACTGGTCTTTTTATCCAGAGAACTTTGGCTAATGCATAAAGTTCAGAAAGAATAATACATTTTCCCCATTAGTGTAATATTTCCAGAATCTAAGGGTCAACGTATCCTAGAAACAATGCTAGTTAACATAAAGATTTGTTTAGTACACATTATTTATCATTGAATCTAGTAACCTTATTTTGCATAACTATTTAGTGTATACATGTTGCCTTTCATTCAATTTATAAATAAGTATTTGCTATTTATTCTGTGCCTAAAATAAACACCATGTATGGTTCGCATGTTGTTGACTATACAAGAGGTCCAGCTGAAAGACAAATAAGGACCAAATTAAATCTCTGCTCCCCAGTGTAAAGTAGATATTTTAGCAATAATATGCATCAGTCTAAAGAAAGACTTTGTTCCAGTTTGTGCAAAGTAACTTCTATTTGCCATGGCTTTTGACCTACCTAGAGTAAATGCTTTTGTTGAATTTCACAGAAATTCTGTGTACACTAGGAACAGTCTTACTACTTGTGAGATTTGGATTCCATTTACATACATTCTATGATGATAAAGCTATTTTAATGATTCAGTACAAAACAGTACATGTATTTCACCTTAGCTAGCCTTGTATTTTGTGTTACCCAAATGAATGAACATTTCTCTTGTAAAGAGTCGGACATGATTGAGAGACTCCACTTTCCACTTTCCAAATGAATGAATATAGACCCCAAAATAACTTCTCTTTTAGTGAAAATACTGATTTGCATGTTTGCAAGAAGATATATGAGACATCAGCTCAGTTGAGTTCAGTCACTCAGTCATGTCCAACTATTTGCGACCCCATGAATCGCAGCACGTCAGGCCTCCCTGTCCATCACCAATTCCAAGATTTCACCCAAACCCAGGCCCATCGAGTTGGTGATGCCATCCAGCCATCTCGTCCTCTGTTGTCCCCTTCTCCTGCCCTCAAACCCTCCCAGCATCAGGGTCTTTTCAAGTGAGTCAACACTTTGCATGAGGTGGCCAAAGTACTGGAGTTTCAGCTTTAGCATCA
>SJYV01039085.1:1578-28192 GCA_006410875.1 Neotragus pygmaeus | reverse complement strand
TGGCTGAACAACATCCCCCTCCATGTCTTCCTTAATGGCTCAGATGGTAAAGAAACTGCCTGCAATTCAGGAGACAGGGGTTCGATTACTGGGTTGGGAAGATACCCTGGAGAAGGAAATGGCAACCCACTCCAGTATTCTTGCCTGGAGAATTCAATGGACAGAGGAGCCTGGCGAGCTACAGTCCATGGGGTTGCAAAGAGTCAGACATGACTGAGCGACTAACGCTTTCACTTTACATGCCTGACTTGAAAGATACCCAGGTCCTGGTTGGACGGGGTCCCAGGGTGGTCTCAAGGCCCCTCTGGTATAGCCTTGACCAGCAGAGCCGTGATGTATTTGCCGAGGTCCACGTAGAGGGTGCAGAGCCAGCCTGCCTGCACACAGCCGAGTCCTGCTGTTCCCACGGCACTGCCTCTCCCCACCCTCCAGCCTTCCTTCCTTTATGAGGCCTCTTCCTCAGGATGGGGGCTTCTGGTCAAGGGACTGATTCCCTGCCAAGGTGCTCACAGAGCCTCAGGGCTTGATGTACACCTNTGCTGTTCCCACGGCACTGCCTCTCCCCACCCTCCAGCCTTCCTTCCTTTATGAGGCCTCTTCCTCAGGATGGGGGCTTCTGGTCAAGGGACTGATTCCCTGCCAAGGTGCTCACAGAGCCTCAGGGCTTGATGTACACCTCCTGTGACTCCCTTCATCCTCCCTCCAGGGGCTCTCTGAGGTCCCAGCTCAGCTCCAGAGTCACACAGGAGTCCAGGGCAGAGCCAAGCAAGGCAAGGCAGCCATCATTCACTTCCAAGTCAGTGGGCTTCAGCTGCAGGTTTTGACGGCTGCCCCTCTGTTTCCAGCACCCAGGAAACAGGTTTTCTACTGCCAGACTGGGGCTTGGCCGCCTGTTGTTCCCACAAGGTCTTACTCTCAGCTGAAAATCAATGAATTTCTCAAGTATCTTAGCCCTTTGCTTAGGAGGGGCTTCCCTGGTGACTCAGATGGTAAAGAATCTGCCTGCAGTGCAGGAGACTGGGGTTCGATCCCCAGGTTGGAAAGATTCCCTGGAGGAGGAAATGGCAACCCACTCCAGTATTCTTGCCTAGGAAGTTCCATGGACAGAGGAACCCGGTAGGCTACAGTCCGTGGGGTCACAAAGAGTTAGACACAACTGAGCAACTATCACTCTCACACTTTACTTGGGAGATGTGGAGAGCCTGGCAAGACTTCCAGATGAAGAAAAGTCAGTTCTTTCAAAGGTGGAGATTGCAGGAGGAGTTAGAGTTAACACAAGTCTGCCCAGGGGGCGGGGAAGGGTCTCCAGACGTCCTGAGTCCCTGACCTGCCCTTTTCCGATAGTCTTTCTTGTGGACGGTACCCGTTTAGCCAGGGAGGGCCAGGGGAAGGAGAATGACAGCCAGGAAGCTCATAGCTGCTCTGGGGGCTCTGCCTTCCTACCCCCTTCACCCCACCACCCCCAAGACAGTGGCCACGCCAGGGGAGTGAGGCCTGGTTGCTCCTACCAGATCTCCCAACTCAGAGGCCAAGCCCTCCATTGCAGGGCGAAAGCAGCCAGTTCAGTGGGAGAGCCGCTGGCCTGTGCTTCAGAAGGGTTGCGGGTTAGGTTTCCATCCGCCACGAAGTAGCCATGTGGCCTCGGGTAGGCATCGCGCCCCCAGGCTCCAGCACCTCCATCTGTTCTTCTGGCCCGAAATCGCATGCTGTGATTGTTTTAATGCCTGGCTCCTTTGCTCTGTATCCCCTCCAGATTGAATGCTCCAGTATTTCTGACTACTCAGAGAAGATCATTAAGGCCAACCACTTGGACAACAGTAAGACTCACCTCCGCCTGCTTTCCCGTGAAGGGAGGGGGCCAGGGGTTTGTACTTCCTTGTTCGGGTGGCAGAGACTGATGGAAGACCACTTGGCCTTGAAAAGGTGGAGGCCAGCCACTGCCTTATTAGCAGGACTGTACCCACAAGGCTCAGAGTTTCCCAGTCCCTCCCAGGCCTACCAAGGGCACATCTGTCCCAGCTCAGGCTGCAATGAGCCCAGCCTGAGGCTAAAACCTTCATTTCCAAGCCCTCTGCTTGGCCCCAGCTGTCCCTCCTCCTCCCATTCCCTCAATGCCTCCAGCCCTATGTCCACTGAGCAACATCCCAGCAGACTCCAGGCTCTGTATTTGGAGAAAGGTCATCTTCTCATGCCCACAGGCCCCGCTGCTGATGGACTGTCTTGGCAAGTAGCTTGCCCCTGGGAGTGGGACCTTCTTACAGCTAGATCTGAGCACAAGAGGACCTGTGTTTCCTTCCCTTCCTCCCTTCACTCCTTTCCCAGGCGTTTGTGATCTCCTCGGCCCCTCCCTCTGGGACTCATCTTGAACATGCTCACCCTCACGAGGGCCCCTAATCAGAGTAACTCCTGTATCTCCCATTACCCAGTATTCTTGCCTGGAGAATCTCTGTGAACAGAGGAGCCTGGTGGGCTACAGTCTTTGAAGTTGCAAAGAGTTGGACATGACTGGAGCGACTTAGTGCGCGCGCACACTGGGTCGGTTTCCTGTGCGTGGTCACCGCCTCCTGCTCTCCCACCTGCCATGCAGTGCTGGGCTCCCACCTCTGGCTGGGCAGGCCCCTGCGTGGATGCCCTGATCTCTGGGCTCCGGCTCGGGTGGGCGGAGCCTAGCTGCCCCTGCTGACCACGCCCCTCCAAGGGTGAGCCCCTGCTCAGACCCCGTCTGGCCTGTCTTTTGCTGGTGGCACCTTCTCAGCCCACCTCGTGGCTCCAGGAGAGAATCATTCCCTGCTCTGTATTTCGATGGCCCACATTTGACTCTGTGCTACAGAGGCAAAGACCAGGGAGGGACAAACGGCTGTCCCCAGGTGGATGGCCACCCCTATGGCCCATGCTTGTCCTCTTCACATAGGCCTGGGGGGTCTTTTCAAGGCAAAGCGTGCTCTGCCTTGGCATGTATACTAGAAAGAGGACAGCTTGGCTTCCATGGAAATGCTTGTGAAACGTGGCAACAGCCAATTGTGTGGGTCTCGGGAGCGTAGGTGTAGAGACATAAATAACAACCCAGGACATAAAATACCTGCTACCCAGAGTCAATCAATCTCCCTCCCTCTCCACCTCCGTACGGCTCCCCGGATGGGTTTGTTCCCAGGCAGACGCGCACCTCCACACAGCCACCTGCAGGCGTGCGTGTGGCCTTCACTTGGCTCCTGCCACCCGCGTGGCCCACACACGTGCTCAGGTCAGGGTGTCATCTTGGACATCAGGGCTGACAGCCGCCACTTCCTCTCTTTGCCTGCCCAGGAGACCGATAGTTCTAGAAGACAAATGCTAATCCATTGACTCTCCAGAAAACTAAAGGGAACAGTCAGGCCCTCCTTTCTCTTCTTCTGCCCTGGAGCCTGAAGGTCACGGATGCAGAAGCCTGAGCAGAGTATGAGGCACAGAGAGTCAGCAGGAAGGGCTTCATCAGGTGGCTCCCCTTCAGAGCCCCAGCTCCTGGTGCAGGAGACGCCACCACACTCAACTCACAGGATTATGGGGGGATTAGAGAGAATACACACGAGGGGCCTGTACAGCAAGCCTTAACTGTAGATCTTTCCAGCTTTATGTTCTGCACTTTGCTCATTCCTGGTCATGCATCCCAAGCCTTTTGTAGACGATACTTGAATTCTCTGCCCTGTAGTATCCCTCCGTGCTTGTGGCCATCCAGTCCTGGGACGATTCCCCTGATTCACCAGCAGCCACCTGGGGCTGTGATGGTTTGAAGAACTGCCTTCCACTGGAGTCTGCCTCTCTGCAGCCTGACCACAATGCTCTGGGTCATCACTTTGGGACCACACAGAGTAAGGGGGCTCCCCTTCACCTGGCAGCCCTACTCCCACAGATGCAGGGACACAGCCCCAGTTCCTTCCCCCGTGGCTTTGGTTCCAGCCCCTTCTCCTCTGGCCGTGCACCAGCATCCCTCTCACCCTGGCAGAGGATGCTCCGGCTCCCTTAGCAGCTGTGGGGACCTCAGGCCACATTGGCGCTCCGCTGGCATCAGCCATGATCTGCAATCCACCCACGTGTGGCTGCCTAGCAGCAGCTCCGCACCTCTGTCCAGTCTGTGGATACGTTGAATCCAAACTGAGAATCACCCCTATCTACATATCAAGCCTCATGTTGTTAGATCTGCTTCTTCCTTACAATCTACTGGGCTTCCCTGGTGGCTCAGCTGGTAAGGAATCTGCCTGCAATGCAGGTGACCTGGGTTCGATTCCTGGGTTGGGAAGATGCTTTGGAGAAGGGAAAGGCTACCCACTCCAGTATTCCTGCCTGGAGAATTCCATGGACTGTATAGGCCATGAGGTCACAAAGAGTCAGACACAACTGAGCGGCTTTCACTTCGGCACTTTCACTATAATCTACTCGGAGTCCCTAGGCAGAGACTGGGGCTTCCCTGGTGGCTCAGTGGTAAAGAACCTGCTTGCCACCGCAGGAGACGCAAGAGATATGGGTTCAATCCCTGGGTAGGGAAGATCCCTTGGAGGAGAAAATGGCAACCCACTCCAGCATTTTTGCCTGGGAAATCCCATGGACAGAGTAGCCTGAGAAGCTACAGTCCATGGGGGTTGCAAAGAGTCCAACAGGACTGAGCACGTACGCGGGAGTCCCCAGAGCCTTGCTCTTTGGGGATCACTGTTCTCTATGAGGGGTCATCTACACAGGGAGGAGCTGGGGTGGAGGCAGTGGCGCGGCCCCCGTAGGCTGGTCTAAGCCAGTTCAGCTCTGAGCCAGCACCTTTGAATACAGTCAGGGAACAGCCATGAATCTGCACAATAATTGGTCAGCTTCCACTCCAGAGAGGCCGTGGAGAAGGTGCCTTGCCAGATCCGCACATGGGGCCTGGCATGGTAGTTGAGAACTCTGGCAGGTTCACACTCAGTTCCAAAAGATCAGCTTGTGATCTTGGGCACCTGACCTTCTGTGCCTCTGTTTCCTGCTCTGGGAAATGGGAACGACAGTGAGACAGACCACAGAGGGTTTCACAGAGCTACCATATTTTCAGTGAATTTGCAGAATGGATGCAGGGCATTTGGTGGCTTGGAATTGGCCTCAGTGGGAGTATTTATGTGGAGAAACAGGCAGATGCTGCAAGTCAGGGTATCCTTCCTGGAGAACCCCCTGTTAAGTGTCTCCCAGCACAGCTCTGTGTAAAGCACGACAGTATACATGTGCCGTTAGCAGCCAATGCATGTTAGCTATTGTTATGATTATTTCATTCATTAACTTGACTAATAGGCTGGTCCAGAGAAGGGATGAGGTTAATCGGATATAATGGCTGTTAATGAACCTGTAGTGGCTCTTGGCAATGGCTGCTTCCCTCAGAGGCAGCCCATGAATAATCGCAGGACTGGGTTCGTGCACCCATCCCTGGGGGAGGGATGTCACCCACAGTCCGGGCCCCAGGCCAGATGCAGGGGAGCTGGGGAGAAGCGCACAGATGAGGTCTGTGCTCTCATGATGCTTACAGTCTCAGGGAGGGCACAGACACAAAAGCAAGTGGACTCACAGCGTCCCAATAGAATCACAAATGGTGCAGCGCTCTGGAGGACAGGATGGAGCAGTTGAGAAAGCTGGGGGCCGCTTTGGATGGGGTGGCTGCCCAGGCGTGTCTGACTCTGCTCATACCATGGGCTAAGGCTTCACTCCCAGCCCTGCTGCCCGTGACATCATGGCTGAGCCAGAACAGGGCCAAGGTGAGACTGTCTACACTGCAAGCAGCAGTGGGTGATCAGGTCGTGATCCTGTCCTTGGGCAGATGCAGGGCGGGGGTCTCAAGTGGCTGTTACCAGGTTGAACAACAGGCCTGGATTTTTCTTCAACTTTTTATTTTATATTAGTGTGTGTGTGCTCAGTTGTGTCTGACTCTCTGCGACCCCATGGACTGTAGCCCACCAGGCTCCCCCGTCCAAGAATTCTCCAGGCAAGAATACTGGAGTGGGTTGCCATTTCCTTCTCCAGGAGATCTTCCCATCTTAAGGATCGCACCTGCCACTTCTGCATTGGCAGGCAGATTCTTTATAACTCTTGCCATCTGGGAAGCCTTATTTTATATTGAGAGTGAAAGTGTTCATTGCTCAGTCATGTCTGACTCTGCAACCCCATGGACGGTAGCCCACCAGGCTCCTCTGTCCATGGGATTCTCCAGGCAAGAATACTAGAGTGGGTTGCCATTTCCTTCTCCCGGGGATTTTTCCAACCCAGGCATCGAACCTGGGTCTCGCACATTTCAGGCACATTTTTAAACAACTGAGCCAGCAGGGGATCAAATTGACAATGTTGTGATAGTTTCAGCAGAGCGACTCAGCTGTACATATACGTTCTCCCCCAAACTCCCCTCCTATCCGGGCTCAGGCCTTGATTCTGGCATCCTCTTTTGACATCCTGGAGGAATTCCTGGTGGCGGAGTGGTAAAGAATCTGCCTGCCAATGCAGAAGACGCAGGCTCGATCCCTGAGCCAAGAAGATGCCCTGGAGAAGGAAATGGCAACCTGCTCCAGTACTTTTGCCTGGAGAATCCCAGGGACAGATTAGCCTGGTGGGCTATGGTCCAGGGGGTTGCAGAGTCTGAACACAACTGAACACACGCAGGTCATCGTTTAGTTACCCAGAAAGCTCAGATACCGGGTGGTCTTTGAGAGGATGGCGAAGGATGAGTTTCCTTCTGATGGAAGGAAGGTTCTGATGGAACCAGCCAACTCATACATCACCCTGTCAGTTGCACAGCAGCATCTAGGATAGCTTTTGCTGGGATCTTTACAGCAATGAATGTAAAACGAGCCCCCAAATGAGGTACACGTCTATCTTGAATGAACAAAAACTCAGCTGAGAAGTTTCTCCTGCCATAGAGGGAGGGACAGGTCTGGGAAGGGACTCAGGGGCAGAGGTTGTTTAGAGCAGGGGCTTTGCCCAAATCCTATCCACCTTACGTCTCAGTCGTCTGGACACCAAGGAAACAATGTCAGTGTTTTGCTTGCCCTTCACCTGTGTCATTTCATTTCATCAGTACAGCCTCTCGCCAAGTAGATGTCACTTCTCCCGATTGTTCTCTGGATAACTGGAGTTCAGTCAAGTAACTTGTGAAAAGTTGTACAGCTAATCATGAGAAGACTCAGCGCTTAAAGCCAGTTTTCTTGAATGCAAAGCCCATACTCTTGTCAAAACACCAAGTCCCCTGCTCTCCAACACTAGCCAGGCATCCTTGGGGCTGAGCCCAGGCTGTGAACAGATGCAGTGGCGGCAGTCTCTCAGCCTCCTGTGGGTTTGAGTTGTCACGGTAGCCTGACATGGGGTGGGGGCCCTGGCAAGGGTATGGGTCATTGGTAATCAGACCTGGGCTCTGTTTCCATGGTGATCATTGAACCCCTCTAAGCCTCACTTTCCTTAAAAATGAGAATAAGATTGCCGTGTCTGCTTCAAGGCCTTGATGGGACATAGTGTCCATGCTGGGCTTAGCACAGCACGGGGCCTTAGTTGCTCACTTGCTCAGTCGTGTCTTTGCGACCCCATGGACTGCTGCATGCCACACTTCCCCGTCCTTCACCATCTCCAGGAGCTTGATGAAACCCATGTCCATTGAGTCAGTGATGCCATCCAACCATCTCATCCTCTGTTGCCCCCTTCTCCTCCTGCCCTCAATCTTTCTCAGCATTGGGGTCTTTTCCAGTGAGCTGGCTCTTCATACCAGGTAGCTAAAGTATTGGAGCTTCAGCTTCAGCACCAGTCCTTCCAATGACTTTTCAGGGTTGATTTCCTTTAGGATGGACTGGTTGATCTTAACTGCCCAGAACACTTCAGGAGGAATCACACAAGGAGTCTTCAGTCCTTAGTATAAACTGGCATGGTGAAGGGAGAGAAGGATCAGAACCGCACTGACCCCTGTAGATTGATGACGTCCTGCTGCAGGGTGCTTCCCGGCCTGGGTCCCTGCAAAGTGCGGCCGTGGGGTTCTTATTTTGCAGTCATCACCATATTCAAGGGGAAGGTGGAGGAGGTGGAGCTGCCCGTGGAGAAGGTGGACATCATCATCAGCGAGTGGATGGGCTATTGCCTGTTCTACGAGTCGATGCTCGCCACCGTCATCTTCGCCAGAGACAAGTGGCTGGTGAGCCTACTGCATGCTAGCCTCTGGTTGCCCCGCCTGTAGCCGAGGGAGACTGCGAGGACTTCAGAGAGGACCTGGGCTACAGGGTCACCGCTCCCAGACCCCTCTCTTTAGATGAGATCTGCCTCTGGGGGACAGAATGAGCGTTCGTAGGTCTAACCTTGGCCTCTTTTGCTATAATAGACACCCTTGTTGTCCAAAGTCTATGCTGGTCAGCAAGTACTAAGGGTTTGCACGGCTGCCAGTAAGCCAGTGTGCTTTTGACCTTAGCTTCTCCAGACTGAGAAGTCAAATCATCTTCCACCGCCCTCACTGGACACACCTCTGCCCGTCCACATTTGTCCCATGGGCCCCGCCTCGGCCCCTTGGGTTTTTGCTGGCGCCTCCCCACCCAGCCCTCTCCCCGGCCGAGGGGACAGTCTGCTGCATGAGGAACTCTGGCGAGCGGGTGCCTGTCTGGTGACTCTATGTGCAGTTCAAAAATGTATGTCTTTGTCAGGTGAATAGATTACGAGACCCATTTCCCCACAATTCATCAACAGAAACCTGGAGGGCTTATGTTTCCAGACCGGGCGGCTTTGTACGTGGTAGCAATTGAGGACAGACAGTACAAGGACTTCAAAATCCACTGTAAGTCACCTTTGCATTCTCTGCTGGGTTTTTAGGGGGGCTTTAGGGAGCAGGAAGCACTTCAGAGGGCTGGGCATGAGTGGTCAGTCTCGTGGACACAGCTGCTGTGCCTCTGAGGAGTTTATACCTGTGACCTTTTCCGGATTCTTCTCTCTGGATGTTTTCCACTGGCTCCAAGGGTGGGGGTTCTACAGAGAGGAAATAAGAATGTGGCTGGTGGGAGGTAAAGCAAGGAGAGAATGAGCGCAGTGTGGATGGAAAATGAATGAAGCAGCAGAAGCTGAGGTTTTTTTGCAGAGCCGGCAGGTGGCTGAAAGCTACTAAAGGTCATTTTCCCCTAACATCCACAGAAGGACAGGGAGGGTCTCCAGCCAGGCCAGTCGTTTGAACTCTGCCTTTGTATGCCTGAAATTTGTCAGCGTAACATTGGTTCTCCTTCATATAAGTAAGATACAGAGGGAGAAGGAGGCTGAGCAAGTAGGTGGGGAGCACTGGGGTGGAGGTGGGGGCTCATCCCAATCTGTGCTCTTTGTGCTTAATCAGTTGGAAAGGTGCTCTCTTAGAAAAAACATCCCCCACCCCCACACAACTCTCCAACATTTTATCTGGTCCCCAAAGAGTCCTTTGATTCTGTTTAATTTAAAGAGTGACAGTTCTCAAGGGATACAAGCCTGGTCCTCCATGTGATTAAACGGATTATGCTTCCATAAGGTTTAGAAGGACAGGGAAGCCTAGCGTGCTGCAGTCCAAGTGGTCACAAAGAGTCAAACATGACTTAGCATCTGAATACACACACAAGGTTTAGAGACAGACTTGTGTCCTTAGCCAGAACTAACTAAAGCGACAAAGTGCAAAGACCACCTCCCCTCCTCCTCACACACTTACAAGTAAGTATGCACACAATCCAGCCCTCTCTCCCACCCCCCGCACACATACAAGTGAGCACACACATGATCCAACCCCAAGCATGAGCAGAAGCTCCAAACAGTCCAACAGTCTCCTGGGTTCCTGCCAGCGCAGTGCTAAGCACCCCTCGTCTAGACTCCCTATGATGGAGGGGTTCCCAGATCAAACAGACTGGCTCCCGGCCCCCAGAGGCTAGGACTCCAGAGTCCAACAATGTCTAGTCGTCTGTGCTGCTGGGCTGTGCCACGGAGTGCGTGCGTCCACCTGCATCTGCACCTTTCCGGAAATATAAACTCAGAGCATGTTCAGAGCCAGGTCAGGACAAGACGGAAATGGGACATTTGTCTCAGCCCTCCCGACCATCTGGCATCATTTCTAACGTTCAATGAGCAAGGAGACATAGGAGGTTAGATGATGGTGTTTTGAAGGTGGCCAGCTCTGGCTTCACATCTTCTGGGTGACCGTGAACCAGTCACCTAACATCTCTGAGCCTTGGTCTGAGATAAAACTCCCCCAATCTATAGACTTGTTGGGAGGATGAAGTGAGATAATGTATATAAGGGGCGTGACAGTTGTTGATGCCGCACGTGGCAGCCTGGATCTGGTCCCCAATTGTGTCATTAAGCCCCTTCCTGCCTGTGGCTCTGGCCCTGAGCCTGACTGCCGAGCTCGCTGGCCTCCAGAGGCTCAGAATCTAGGCCAGATGCGCTCTCGTGATAGGTTTCAGAAAGAGCTCAACGGCGAATGTTGATCAAATGCATGAATAAATAGGACATATTTTGCCCTGGAGCTGTGTGGTTATGGTGCCTTTGGAGTTCTTGCTGTAACTGTATAAATTGTGTTTGAAGGAGGACCTGCAGGCACAGTCTTTGTTCTCACATGCTCTAAACGGATTGAACTCCAACCCTCCTCTCGGCGCTTTAAGGAACTTCCTCGTGGTTTAAAGGCAAACAGATCTCACCCTCCTCCTTGCCTGGATCCTGTTTGGGACCTTGACCTCACGCATCTTGCCATGAGGTCTGGATTGGCCCTGACAGGCCCTGGGACACTGGCTGCTACTCAGGTGCCAGCCCAGGACCAGAGACCATGGGATTGAGTCTCCTCCTGCTTATTGCAGTTTTCATATCATCTTGGGGAAAAAAAAAAAAGACTGAAAGGTAGCTCCGTTTTTTTCTTGTGGAATCTCTGGAGTCTGTCAACAGCATTCCCCGCAAACTCAGAATCAAACGCACCTTTACATTTTATTTAACATAGTTCCCAAGTTTTCCATTTAAACATTTCTTTTTAAAAATGACCTGTTTCTGTTTTTAGGAAAGGAAGCAAGCACATTTAGAAATCTGTTTTAAATAAACAGAGATTTTGGTTACTCAGAGTTCTAAATCCAAAGTGAAAGCATAAAGGTTGCTGGTTGCTAAGGGAACAATTGTAAGCAAATTTCTGATGGCTCAAGAATCGGCTAAAAAAGAAAAATCTTAAATAGGGCAGAAGGAGTTGTGCCCAATCCCTTTCAGAAAGAAAATTGTTAAGAAAACAGTTTGTCCCCTCACTGCCCCCTCCTTGCCCTTCTCCTCCCCTCTTTTCTCAACCACACGCAACATGGGAACACAAGCATGAGTGAAACTCAGAAATTGCCCTCAGTTTGCTCGCCAACTGCTAGAGAACACACAGACACACGCACACACATCACTGGCATGTACCAGGCTCATAACGCACAGTTTGTTGAGTGAATGAATGAGAAAATGAATGAAGGAATAGAAATAAACCAGCAAAGAAATGTACAAAGTCATGGCGGTGAGAGCGGCAGCGGTGGCGGTGTTGTCTAAAAAACAGCATAATGTGAGAGCTATGAGTTAGGTTTTATTTGAGGACTGCAGCCTGGGAGACAGCACCTCAGACGGCTCTGAGAAACTGCTCCAAAGACGTCGGGGGAAGAACAGTATATATGTGACTTTGGTAAAGGGGAAGTACATGTAGTCAGGCACGTTTATTTTTTTAGAAAGTTTCTGCTGGTCTTGTGAAGCTTCTGCTAGTCGCGAGAAACGGTCATCACAGTGAAGGACTTTAGTGTTTTTCTAGATATAAGGAGGTACTAGAATTGGGCTCATAAAATCAACTCCTGAGAACCTCTGTCTGAAGACATGTCCTGCCAGCTTTCTGGAGCCCAGAGTGCCTCGTTTCTGCTCTCCACCCTGGACTTCTTCAGGGGGTGTTGGAGGGCAGCCGCTGCAGCAGCGCACGATTTAATCCTTGTAGAGGCAGATGGCCAGCACCCACGGCAAGTGCCAATATGTGGTTGGCAGTGATTTAGTCGCTGAGTCATGTTCAACTCTTGTGACCCCACGGACTGTAGCCCACCAGGCTCCTCTGTCCATGGGATTTCCCAGCAAGAATACTGGAGTGGGTTGTCATTTCCTCCTCCAGGGGATCTTCCCGACCCAGGGATTGAAGCAGGGTCTCCTGCATTGCAGGAAGATTCTTTACCAGTGATCCAGTGAGGATTCCCAGACAGAGGTGCAATCATTATTATTTTTTTTTTTTAACTCTGAAGATTTCTAGGATCTCTAAATTGGAAGGACATTGGGTAGATATTCCATGTGATTTTCTTACCCAGTAGTTGACTCTAGAACCTGCTGAGGGTCAGAGGATGGGCACTGGCTTCCTGGCTGATGAGAAGATGACAAGGGACCTCTCGTGTAGAGATGGTGGTGCCTGTAGCTGGAGGCTTGGTGGGCACACCCCTTGGAGGGTTCAGGTGCTCTCCACGAGTCTCTCCACCACGCTGACACCCAGAGCTCTAGTGCCTGGCTCTAGCCTATTTTACACAAGGAGCTGACTTTGATCTGAGAGCCTAAAATGTATTAAACTATTATACGCACCTTCCTTTCCATCTAGAGGAGGAGTTGTCAGTGGCGCCTGGTGCCACCTGCTCTATTTTTCTCTGAGGCTCCTCCACTAGTTCTAGCAGAGAAACTCAAATTACTGGGACCAGGACTGGGATGGGGAATGTAGCTACAGATCTCTCCACTGGAAGGTGAACTTGTTTTCCAGTACTTCATATTCCTGTCTTTGTTTTCAGGTTATTATTTCCTCTAATATATATCCATTCTGCCCATAAGCTCACTGGAAGAATTCTACATCCTTGATATTGTGATTTTTTTTTTTCATTTCCAGCATTTCCATCTCACTGATGAAATTCTGCATCTGTTCATGCATGTTTTTTCTGCATTAGATTCTTTACAACATTTATTAAAGTACTTGAACCTCCTTGTTACATATTCCCACTACCTGAGCTCTGAGTCTGCTTCTGTTGACTATTGTTCCTTTTGGTAATGGGTCATATTTTTCTTTCTTTTCCATGTGTCTTGTAATTTTTGATTAATGCTGGACATTGTGAGTAGTGTTGGACAGTGGAAACAGGTGAATAATTTATGCCCAGAGAAGAGCATGCCTCTTCCTCTACCAGTCCATTCAAGTGGGAATTTAGTCCACTTAGTCTGGACTAGCTGATAGGTCTGGACTTCATTGTTGTTTGAGCTACATTCAGTGCACCATGGTGTGGTCCTTTTCAAGAGTTTGTTTCAATCCATAAACTAAATTTCACAGGTCTTTTGTTATTTTTGAATCCCTAGAAAGTTAGCTAACACTTTCCTGGTGGTTGATGACCCTCACTCCATATTCACTCATTTAATAGATAAGACAATTGCAACAAAACATTAATATGCTTGATGTGTATCCTCTCCCATCCCTGTTGCACGTATGGTAGAGAAGCTAGTGGGAAATACATGGTCAGTGGAAAGGAGAGGAAAAAACCCTAATGTCCTAGATAATCTGTCACTGAATAACTGGAGGTAGGGCCATCGGCTGGGAAGATCAGACATGAATTAATCAGGTGTTGTGAAGCAGTGCAGCCATTAAATATTTGGGAATAAATTCATTAAATTTAATTCATTCATTAAATTTAATAAATTCACTAAAAAAAACCCCAACCTTATCAGTGGACCTGTACTGTGCCAGATACTCTGTTGCGGGAGCTGAGGATACAGAAGGAGAGGGGGTCCACAGGTGGAGTGGTTGGAGATGTCACAGTGGCCATTTGAGACTTTAAGTCCATTTGAAAATTGGATTGGAAGGGACCTCAAAGATCATGGAGCCCAAGGATTACCAACTGGTTGGAAGTGCTTATGTTGATTTGGAAATCCCTGGGGCCCAAATCTGGAGATTCTGCTTCGGTAGGTCTGGTTATGGTCCAGGAATCTATATTTTAAGAAGTGTCCCAGATGATTCTGGAACACAGAACCAGTGGACCAGACTCCTCACTTTACAAACAATTCTGAAAGAAGGGGGCCAGGCTGCCAGGGTCACAAGCTTGGATGTCGGCAAAGCCAGAGCTCAACCACGTAACCACAGTGACTATCACGTCTCAAGGGCTTTCTGTGTGCCAGGCCCTGTTGAGAACTTTATATTTGTCATCACACTTGATCCTCATAACAACCCTATAGAGCAGCTATCGTCGTCATCATCATCTCCATTTTTAAAGACGTGTTATTTTATACTGGAGCATAACAATGTGGTGATAGGTCCAGGTGCGCAGTAGGGGCACTCAGACGTACATACACATGTATCCATTCTCCCCAAACCCCCATCCCATCCAGCCGCCGCATATCACTGAATGCTGTATTGGTGATTCATTTTAAATATAGCAATGCGTATATGTCCATCCCCGAATCCCTTAACTATCCCTTCTCCCAATCCTTCCGCCCACCCCATCCCCTGGTAACTATACATTCACTGTCTCTATCTTAAAGAAGAAATCAGCTCTTTGAAAGGTTAAATTCTTGCCTAAAGTCGCACAGCAAATAAACAGAGCCAAGGTTTGAAGCCCAAACCCAAGATTTTAATCATTTAACATGGTCTCTCAGATACACTTTCACAGAGGCTTAACTTAACGGAGGGCGGAGGGCAAGAGCAGAAGTGTAGCGGTAGGTGTCTTGAGAAAGGGTTTTAAAAAAGGCAGTGTGTGTGGNTCTAGATGTGTATAAGAGACAGCAGTAGTTGACTCTAGAACCTGCTGAGGGTCAGAGGATGGGCACTGGCTTCCTGGCTGATGAGAAGATGACAAGGGACCTCTCGTGTAGAGATGGTGGTGCCTGTAGCTGGAGGCTTGGTGGGCACACCCCTTGGAGGGTTCAGGTGCTCTCCACGAGTCTCTCCACCACGCTGACACCCAGAGCTCTAGTGCCTGGCTCTAGCCTATTTTACACAAGGAGCTGACTTTGATCTGAGAGCCTAAAATGTATTAAACTATTATACGCACCTTCCTTTCCATCTAGAGGAGGAGTTGTCAGTGGCGCCTGGTGCCACCTGCTCTATTTTTCTCTGAGGCTCCTCCACTAGTTCTAGCAGAGAAACTCAAATTACTGGGACCAGGACTGGGATGGGGAATGTAGCTACAGATCTCTCCACTGGAAGGTGAACTTGTTTTCCAGTACTTCATATTCCTGTCTTTGTTTTCAGGTTATTATTTCCTCTAATATATATCCATTCTGCCCATAAGCTCACTGGAAGAATTCTACATCCTTGATATTGTGATTTTTTTTTTTCATTTCCAGCATTTCCATCTCACTGATGAAATTCTGCATCTGTTCATGCATGTTTTTTCTGCATTAGATTCTTTACAACATTTATTAAAGTACTTGAACCTCCTTGTTACATATTCCCACTACCTGAGCTCTGAGTCTGCTTCTGTTGACTATTGTTCCTTTTGGTAATGGGTCATATTTTTCTTTCTTTTCCATGTGTCTTGTAATTTTTGATTAATGCTGGACATTGTGAGTAGTGTTGGACAGTGGAAACAGGTGAATAATTTATGCCCAGAGAAGAGCATGCCTCTTCCTCTACCAGTCCATTCAAGTGGGAATTTAGTCCACTTAGTCTGGACTAGCTGATAGGTCTGGACTTCATTGTTGTTTGAGCTACATTCAGTGCACCATGGTGTGGTCCTTTTCAAGAGTTTGTTTCAATCCATAAACTAAATTTCACAGGTCTTTTGTTATTTTTGAATCCCTAGAAAGTTAGCTAACACTTTCCTGGTGGTTGATGACCCTCACTCCATATTCACTCATTTAATAGATAAGACAATTGCAACAAAACATTAATATGCTTGATGTGTATCCTCTCCCATCCCTGTTGCACGTATGGTAGAGAAGCTAGTGGGAAATACATGGTCAGTGGAAAGGAGAGGAAAAAACCCTAATGTCCTAGATAATCTGTCACTGAATAACTGGAGGTAGGGCCATCGGCTGGGAAGATCAGACATGAATTAATCAGGTGTTGTGAAGCAGTGCAGCCATTAAATATTTGGGAATAAATTCATTAAATTTAATTCATTCATTAAATTTAATAAATTCACTAAAAAAAACCCCAACCTTATCAGTGGACCTGTACTGTGCCAGATACTCTGTTGCGGGAGCTGAGGATACAGAAGGAGAGGGGGTCCACAGGTGGAGTGGTTGGAGATGTCACAGTGGCCATTTGAGACTTTAAGTCCATTTGAAAATTGGATTGGAAGGGACCTCAAAGATCATGGAGCCCAAGGATTACCAACTGGTTGGAAGTGCTTATGTTGATTTGGAAATCCCTGGGGCCCAAATCTGGAGATTCTGCTTCGGTAGGTCTGGTTATGGTCCAGGAATCTATATTTTAAGAAGTGTCCCAGATGATTCTGGAACACAGAACCAGTGGACCAGACTCCTCACTTTACAAACAATTCTGAAAGAAGGGGGCCAGGCTGCCAGGGTCACAAGCTTGGATGTCGGCAAAGCCAGAGCTCAACCACGTAACCACAGTGACTATCACGTCTCAAGGGCTTTCTGTGTGCCAGGCCCTGTTGAGAACTTTATATTTGTCATCACACTTGATCCTCATAACAACCCTATAGAGCAGCTATCGTCGTCATCATCATCTCCATTTTTAAAGACGTGTTATTTTATACTGGAGCATAACAATGTGGTGATAGGTCCAGGTGCGCAGTAGGGGCACTCAGACGTACATACACATGTATCCATTCTCCCCAAACCCCCATCCCATCCAGCCGCCGCATATCACTGAATGCTGTATTGGTGATTCATTTTAAATATAGCAATGCGTATATGTCCATCCCCGAATCCCTTAACTATCCCTTCTCCCAATCCTTCCGCCCACCCCATCCCCTGGTAACTATACATTCACTGTCTCTATCTTAAAGAAGAAATCAGCTCTTTGAAAGGTTAAATTCTTGCCTAAAGTCGCACAGCAAATAAACAGAGCCAAGGTTTGAAGCCCAAACCCAGGATTTTAATCATTTAACATGGTCTCTCAGATACACTTTCACAGAGGCTTAACTTAACGGAGGGCGGAGGGCAAGAGCAGAAGTGTAGCGGTAGGTGTCTTGAGAAAGGGTTTTAAAAAAGGCAGTGTGTGTGGGTGTGCATGTTTTACCTGGGTAATTACGGACAGCTCTTTCCAGACTCCATCAGGGGATCTTCTCTGGGGCTGTCGCCACGCTTCCCCAAACATTAAGTGTTAGTTGCTCAATTGTGTCTGACTCTTTGCAACCCATCGACTCTAGCCCACCAGGGTCCTCTGTCCATGGGATTCTCCAGGCAAGAATACTGGAGTGGGTTGCCCTTCCCTTCTCTGGGGGATCTTCCTGACCCAGAATCGAACCCAGGTCTCTCACATTTCAGACAGATTCTTTACTATCTGAGCCAACAGCAAAGCCCCAGACTTAGGTAGGCTCAGCTGGGAGTTCGGCTCCAGCCTCGGGTGTAGAGTGGGGTCTGACGGGCATCTGGTCCTCAAGCCAGAACTGCACATGTGCTTGCCCTCGGGGAGATGGTTATTTTCCCAGCCTCTTCTCTCTGAGGAAAGTCTTTGTGTGCCCTTGAAAAGATCCTGAGTGAAAGGAATACAGCATTCCGTAACTGTTCGCACCTCCCTCATTTCACCCCCATCTCCTAAACACACAGAGGGACATAAGTTTCCTATGGTTCCACTTGTTTGGTGAACATTTTAAAATAATTTAATTCTATAAGATTTAAGAGAAAAGAAAGTCTATTTCAATGTATTTCTAAACTCCTCTGAGTAAAAGAAAAAGTGAGATTCAGCCACCCAGTAACTAGACTCTGCTAAAGCAGGGGTCGTCAGCCTCCAGATCTAATGCCGATGATCTGAGGTGGGGCTCACATAAAACAGCAAAAATGAAGCACCCAGCACATGTAATGCACTCGAATCATCTTGTCTGGGGAAAGATTGTCTTACACGAAACCAGTGAAAGTCGCCCAGTCATGTCTGATTCTTTGCAACCTCATGGACTGTACAGTCTGTGGGATTCTCCAGGCCAGAATATTGGAGTGGGTAGCTGTTCCCTTCTCCAGGGAATCTTCCCAACCCAGGGACGGAACCCAGGCCTCCCGCACCGCAGGTGTATTCTTTACCAGCTGAGCCACTAAACTGTTCCCTGGTGCCAAAAAGATTGGGGATGGCTCTGCACTGTGGGTAGAGCAAATGGCATTCCTGCTTGCTGTCACGACTGTGTTGGTGCAGCTGAAGGGTTAGGACACAGGGTTTGTGCCCCAACGCCACAGTTTCCCTGCTGTGGGATACCAGCCCAGTATCCCACAGGCATGTAAGCCAAGTGCCAGCTGCTGCCAGCCCCATTTTCTCATCTGCTGTATCGAGGCATCCTCATGGGGTTGCTGGTGAGAGTCAGTGATGGATATGGCTGGGACTGGGTGATCAGTCAGTGGTAGCAGTGATGACCATCATTTATCGATGATGGCACCATCATGGACTTCCTGGTGGCTCAGATGGTAGAGAGCCTGCCTGCAGTGTATAAGACCCAGGTTCAGTCCCTGGGTCGGGAAGAACCCCTGGAGAAGGGCATAGCTACCCACTCCAGTACTCTTGCCTAGAGAATCCCATGGACAGAGGAGCCTGGTGGGCTATAGTCCATGGGGTTGCAAAGAGTCTGACATGACTGAGCGACCAACACTTGGATCATCAGACTTGCACTCATTGACTTCCAACCCTGCACCCTGAATCCGTTCCCTGATTAATGCATCTTATGAACATCCCCCGGGGGCAAAGGGGCGCTGCTGGGGTGCTCTGTGCCCCACCTGGGGGATATGTCTCACGGGACGGGTCCTAACGAGGACATTGTGGTGTGTGAGAAAAGCAAGGCCTCTGCTGGACACCCCGGCTCCCCACCTCACATTTTGCAGTTGAGAAAATGGAGGATCAGAGAGGCTAGGAGATTCGCATGAGGGCATGGAGAAGGAAATGGCAACCCACTCCAGTGTTCTTGCCTGGAGAATCCCAGGGACAAGGGAGCCTGGTGGGCTGCCGTCTATGGGGTCACACAGAGTCAGACATGACTGAAGCGACTTAGCAGCGGCAGCAGCAGCTGGCTAGTGAAAGGTGGCACTGGGATTCTGACGGCAGTCTGTTTCATGAACCAGGAAATCCCATGTTTCTTTCTGCTTCATGAGAGCTTCAGTAGGTGGGAAAGGAGGAGGGAGAGAGACAGCTTTATAGCTGTGGGGCGGGATGGAGCTGAGGCAGTGGGGTAGAAATGGGGATGGTGGAGAAGAGAGTTCTTAGAAGATGCTGAGGCTCAGAGAGAAGGGAGGAAAGCAGATACAAAAGAGTCAGGAATCTGGGTTCTAGTCCTGGCCCGACAGGGGTCTAGCTGTGTGACTTCGGAGAAGTTTCTTACCCTCTCTAAGCTTTACTTTTCCTAACCCTATATTGGGACCTGTGCACATTAGATGGTGTGAAGGAATGTTTGGCACCTTGTAAAACTCTCCACCAGGCAAGCACCTCTCCTGTCATGAGACCGGGGAACACGAGCTGCCGCCCCCCCTCTAGGACTCAGGGGGGCCCAGGGACTTCTGGGGGTCCCGCTGCTGGCCCTCACATTTTCCTCTGTCCCCACAGGGTGGGAGAACGTCTATGGCTTTGACATGACTTGTATTCGGGACGTTGCCATGAAGGAGCCCCTGGTGGACATCGTGGATCCAAAGCAAGTGGTGACCAACGCCTGTTTAATAAAGGTCTGCATCCTGCATGGGCCTGGGGGTGCAGAAAGCCGACTGTGCCACCTGGATGCTTGGGCCTGTGCTCAAGGCCACCCAGGCTCCTGCGGCCCCAGGCTGTGAGGCAAGGCCACCTCGGCCGGCCGGAGCCTCCGGCAGCCCAGGGTGACCAATGAGAACAGGCACTGGCCCTGAGCAGAGCTGTCGAAAGAGGGCCAGTGGACTCCACGGTGGCACAGCTGTGGGGTGGTCGGTGCATGTCTCCTGGTGATGCGAGTGAGGGTGTGTGTTGGGGGAATGGGGGCATCAGAGAGAGAAGTCCTAGAGGCTCAGGTCGGGGGAAGCCCCTTCATTCGGAGAAAGACAGCAGCTTTAGAGAAGAAATCCCTAACCTTAATCAGGTATGCAGTCAGAGTCACACTCCCCCACTTCCAAGCGTACCTGTGAGTGGCCGGGCGGGGCTCACCGCGTCCTGGGCTCCCTGGTTTGTACATGGCTTCACGTCTTGTCCTCTACAGCGTTCTGTCTTCAGTACAGATGGAGACCTGCTCACTAGGGCCCTCCCCCAGGGCATTCCTATTACTAAATTTCCAAACATGTCGACTTTGCTGTGTGCATGTGCGCTCAGTCCTGTCTGACTCTGTGACCCATAGACGGTAGCCCGCCAGGCTCCCTGGTCCATGGGATTCTCCAGGCAAGAACACTGGAGTGGGTTGCCATTGCCTCCTCCAGGGGATCTTCTGGACCCAGGGATCAAACCGGCATCTCTTGTGTCTCCTACATTGGCAGGTGGATTCTTTACCACTAGTGCCACCTGGGAAGCCCCTTTTGCGACGGTACCAATAAAAGCCCCCCTTGACCTCCCCACCCTTCCAGCTCTACGTTCCCCCTGGAGGTAACCACTGTCCACACAACGGGTTAACCTTTCCAGCCCTTTGTCTAAGTATCTGCATTTACATATGTTGATCTGTCCTCAAGATCCAAGGAAAACTCCTGGTACTCGACTGCTTTCTTAAAGTCCAGAAAGCCATCCATTTCACAGGGTTCAAGTTCACTTTTTAATCAAAGAATCCAGGTTCACTGTGTATCCCGGTTCATTGTGTCAGTTGTCTTCAGCTCTCCCCGCAGCCCTCATTGTGCTGAAACACACCTGCCTGCTCTGGTCCAGTGAGCATCGCTGCAGTTCCAGGAGCTCTGGTGGATGGGACAGGGAAGAGCCCAGGGCCACTGAGGGAAGGGGAGGTTCCTGCAGGATGAATGTAAACCGCTGCTTTGTCCAGGCGAGAGCAGTCAGTCCCCCGTCCCCGGTCACTGTGTTCCTCATAAGGAACCCTTGTCCTTTTGGATTTAGAAGGCACCCTGGAGGACAAATAAAATGAGGTGAACCTCCTACAGGGCCCATCAGATAAAGGATGCTTCCCTCTTATCCTGCCTGAGAGCCTTGGCCTCGCGCTGGAGGGTTTTGACACCTGTTACCTCGGCCGGTTCCGAGTCCAGGCAGGACTGATGATGAGCAAATGTCCTTTTATTTCTTCTCACCAGCCCCTCTGTCCATGAAGCTTCTTCCTTCCGGCGCTCCAAACAAGGTCCAGCAAACTATCATGTGCTTAGTTGCTCTGTCCTGTCTGACTTTTTGCGACCCCATGAGCTGTGTAGCCATGGGGGTCTACAAGACAGGCTCCTCTGTCCATGAGATTCTCCAGCAAGAATACTGGAGAGGGTAGGCATTCCCTTCTCCAGGGGACCTTCCTGACCCAGGGACTGGACCTGGGTCTCCTGCATTGCAGGCAGACTCTTTACCATCTGCGCCACCAGGGAAGCCCAGGTCCAGCAAAATACACCCCAAATAATTCACCCGTGGTGCTAAACATTCCTGCAAATATTGTAGTGCGAGTGGAAATCGCTTAGTGCTGTGAATTTGCCCAAATGGCACATGGCAGCTGCATGGAGCCATTAAGCATTTTCCCATAGGGGATGAAATTTCCTCCCAGGTCACTCTCTGCCCCTACCTGGCAGGGGGGCCACAGCCCTTGTGCACGCCCACTGCTGGTCCTGGACTGGCCTGCTCTGTCTCCCCTCCTTCCTCTCCCGCTCCCAGCCAGGAACAGGCCAGGGTCTCTCCTGAGTGCAGCCTGGGGCTGGGGGCATGGCAGAAACTGGAGCTCTGGGCCCTCCCCGGCCAGTCACCTTCCTTCCTGCGCCCTCTGAGAAGGGCAAGGTCGGCTGTGTTTGCTGCCGCCACCGGGAGAGCCGTCCGTCAGCTCTTGCTAATGTGCTCAGCACTGTCTTCCCGGCTCTGTTGGGAAAACACTTGCCCTTCTTCACACACTTAATTGCTATTTTCAGCGCTGTTAACGTTGCGGCTTGTGACACTTGATGATAATTAAGATTCTGTTTTGACCAGCCTTCTGCTCGGAGACGTCCGTTTGTAACATGACTTAGTGGGCACAGCAGTGGCCCGGCTCCTCAGAGTCACCGCTGCCTGTGGAGCCCTGCGCCTGGCGGGTGGCCTAAGGCCTGGTCACAGGTCCCTCCGGGCCCTCAGAGCTACTGCTGCTGCTGCTGCAGAAAGAGGAAGCTTTCTGGCAGAGGGATCAGGGCTCTGGGGGGCAGGTGATGGGTCTGACTCTGGAGACTTTGAGTCTAAGAGGAGGGGGGATCTGACCCAGAGGGCCTTGTGTCTCTGAGGCACAGATGGCAGGGTAGGGGCGGGCAATCCCAAAGAGCAGCTGCCCCCTGTCTCGCCCATTTTAATGTATATCAGACTTTTAGTCTGGACGGCTTTTGTTCCTGCAGAGGCCCCTGTTTAGAGGCAAATGTCCGGAGGACCTAGAGAATGCTGTCAGAGCTCTGGTGGCTGACATTTTGTTGATGGACATCTGAGACCCCCTTAGAGACAAAATCTCTGATAGATGGGGTGGTGTGTGTGTGTGTGTGTGTGTGCGCGCNTTTTAGTCTGGACGGCTTTTGTTCCTGCAGAGGCCCCTGTTTAGAGGCAAATGTCCGGAGGACCTAGAGAATGCTGTCAGAGCTCTGGTGGCTGACATTTTGTTGATGGACATCTGAGACCCCCTTAGAGACAAAATCTCTGATAGATGGGGTGGTGTGTGTGTGTGTGTGTGTGTGTGCGCGCGCACGCACGCGCATGCGTGTGTTTGCGGGCATGTGTGCTCTTGTGCACGCTGAGAGTGGTGAGGAAGTGAGGGGAGGCCAGAGGAGGAAGGAACCAAGCCCAGGTGAGTCACACAGCATCCTTCCCAGGTTCCTTTCTGTGTCCAGGCCCAGAGGCTGGGATATTTATAGGTCAGTCCTAGAAAGTTCTGGAAGGCTTTAGATCCAGGGAGCGGCATAGTCTGATCCATCTTAGAGAGGTTGGTGGGTTGGTCCGAACCCACTTCAGTATTCTTGCCTGGAGCATCTCGTGGACAGAGGCGCGGCGGGCTACAGTTCGTGGGGTCACACAGAGTCGGGCACAACTGACCTCACACAAATGCACACTGAAGGGGAGGCCTGGGGTGGACGGGAGGGAAGACAGTGCTAGGAGGAAAGTGATGAGTTTTAGGGGCCCGGTCACACCCCGAGGGTGCACAGCATCACGGCCAGTCCCCGTGTCTAACGAGCTCTGGACTAATGGTGGGGACGGAGGCAAAGGCGGTACAACCGCTAGGCTGAGCCAGAAGCAGTGTACAAAGACCAGGCTGGGCTGGTGGCCAAGGGCACAGGGACAGGGGCCTTGAAGGAGCCTGGAGACAGGTGGGCTGGCCCCGACTAGGAAAGAGATGGAGAAGCTAGTGAGTGTAGACTTCACTTCTTCAGCCCTGGAGACTGAGCTGAAGCCCCCAACAGAAATCCAATTAAGCTCCGGTGCTCTGAGAGTTGTTGGGTTGGAGGAGCCTCCAGACACGTGCACAGGAGGGATAACCAATCAGGTGCTGGAGCTAGACAGGCTTCCCCGATGGGGCAATGGCCCAAGCTAACAGGGTGACATAGAATGAAGGACACCCCTGCCACCACGCCCCTGGCCCCTGCACTCTGGTCCCAGGTGGAAAGGACAAAGGTTCTGAGAGGGACTCAGTGGGGGAGGGGCTTGCCTGCCTAAAGGTGGGAGGAACCAGCAGGGTGGTCCTGGAGGTCAGAGCCTGCTAGAAGTGGGGCTTCCCAGGCATCACAATGGCGAAAAATTCCGCCTGCCAGTGTAGGAGATGCCCGCTCGATCCTTGGGTCAGGAGGCAAATGAGCGCACACACAGCACACAGCTGCTACAAGTGGGTCCCTGGTTGTATCCAACTCTTTCCAGCCCCGTGGACTGTAGCCCACCAGGCTCCTGTAGACTTAACCAGGCAAGAATACTGGAGCGGGTTGCCACTTCCTCCTCCAGGAGATCTTCCTGATCCAGGGGTTGCACCCGTGTCTCTTACATTTCCTGCATTGGCAGGCGGGTTCTTTACCACTAGCTCCACCTGGGAAGCCCCAGCAAGGAGGGAGAAGGAGATGAAATCATGACTTAGGAGAGGCCGTTTCCACCGGAGAAGAGAAAGTTGGGGGATCCATGTGAGCAGGAGTGGGCATTGGCTTGTTCCATGGGTGGAAGTTACAGAGGCTGGTTTTGAAGCAGGACCTACTGACTGGAGACATCGGGGAGGACTGGCCGCCAGGTAGGCAATGAGCGAATCCTGCCTGGGGGTGGTCAGGTGTCCAGGGCCAATAACTTCCTGGGGATGCTCTTAGGGCTCACACATTCCCAGGGTAACAGGGGACCAGCTTTCTGACTCCGCTGGATTCTGGATGCCTGACCTGGCCTCACAAGGACCTTTAGTCCTTATTCCCCATCCTTGGGCTCTGGAAGCATAGCGTGGCTTATCTGAAGTGATGTCACCAACATCAGGGGCTCCCACAGTCCCCAACACCTGCAGTCACTCCCTCTTCCCTACCAACAGGTCATCGGGTATTGTAGCTGCCACCCTGCACTGTAATAGGGCTCTGGGCTGGCCGCTGACTTGGCCTCGCCCCTGCCTCTGTCCACCCTGTGGAGGCAGGACTTGGTTTTGAAGGTCCTGGGATTCCTTTCTTCATTCTAGAAACCTGTAAAGATAAAAGCCTCTTTGTCTTTCCTCCCCCTTCCCCTGAGATCCCTCTATCCTACTTTTTCCCAGCATCTTCCATCATCAGGCACACCCTTGGGAACCATTTCCAGGCACACAGGTGTCTGTCTGGCTCGCACAGAGCTTTCAGGACAGAGGTCCCCACTGTGCAACCCGGCAGTTAGACCTCACCGAAAGTGGTCTGGATGCCTGGGGAGCTTTGCCCTGTCTCACTGGAGCTGGCCCACGTCAGGTCAGCATCCTCTGCACAGAGAGAACACCACACTGCAAACCGTCATTCATGACTCCTGCTGCCACCCAAGATTGATTTTCAGTCACTTCCCCGCTGAAACTGTTAGAGTTGTCAGTTCCTTGTGTTCTCCATTCCCAGCTAGAACTGAAAAATTCTCGCCTCTTATTTCCCCTTTCTATGTATTTAACTGTCCGACTGGTGATAAATGGTCAGCAGACTTCCCTTGGCTCAGCCTGTGATTGTGTGGGCTCAGTTCTCAGTGCCTCCTGTCGACGGGAAATGAGCAGTCAGTTCTGCTGGAATCTGGGTGGGCTTGATGGAGCAGGTGGCTGCTTTAATGCAGTGGGTCTGGGGTGCCCCACCTCCCTACCCCACCCCTTGGAATCTGCCCCACAGTACGAGGCTTCCCGGGTGGCGCTAGTGGTTAAGAAGCTGCCTGGCAGTGCAGAAGACATGAGACATGAGTTGGATCCTTGGGTCAGGAAGATCGCCCTGGAGAAGGAAAAGGCAACTCACTCCAGTATTCTTGCCTGGAGAATCCCGTAGACAGAGGACCCTGGCGTGCGACAGTCCATGCAATTGCAAAGAGTCGGAGAGGACTGAGCAACCGAGCAGGCACACACGCACACACTGAGTTGGACTCCACCCTAGAAAGAATGGGGGAGCTTGTGGGAGGGCGGCGGGTGCGCCTGGGACACGGTCCCAAGAAATGTGACACCCGGGGAGTCTGCAGTCTATAATCTCCCCGGAGGATGAAGCCTCAGGTGGGACCCAGACCCGGCAGAGGTGCTGACCCGCACTCTCTCTCCTCTGGACTGCAGGAGGTGGACATTTACACGGTGAAGACGGAGGAGCTGTCCTTCACGTCTGCCTTCTGCCTGCAGGTACAGCGCAACGACTACGTCCACGCCCTGGTCACCTATTTCAATATCGAGTTTACCAAGTGCCACAAGAAAATGGGGTTTTCCACAGGTGAGCCTCCTGCTGGCCTTCCAGACCCACCCGGCCTGGCGCCCAGGCTCTGTAGGATGTGACCTCCCCGGCCTGGATGTGGGGCAAGGGCCGGGGGGATCCTCACTTGGCACCTCGCAAGCCTCTCCAGTCCTGGAGGAATGCCACAGTTCTGGCTGCTAGAGGAGAAGGGAAAAAACTAGCAGCCATGGCCAGCGCTGAGAGCCAGCATCGGGTGGGCAGGGGCAGGTGTTGGGGCTGCCTTTCTGAATGCACGCTTATTCATTTAGTGTGTCCTGAGCACCTCCTGTGTGCGGGAGAGGGTACGGAGGGGCGTGAGGCTTTCTTGTGGCAAAGAGCAGGCAAGAGACTTACCTTAATTCCTCACAGGAGGGCTTCTTCCAGAGGTGATGTCTCTGACCACCAAGACCAGGGTCCTCTGGTGTCCAGGAGCCAGGCCAGCCCTGGTGAAAGCCGGGGTCCCTGTCCCGGTCATTGTCAACCGCTCCCCTTCCTTCAGCCCGCAGGGAGTGGGATGTTTCACCCGGACCTTGAAAGATGGGCGGGACTC
>SJYV01039084.1:814681-835235 GCA_006410875.1 Neotragus pygmaeus | reverse complement strand
CAGGCTTCTTTATCTATGGGAGACTCTAGGTTAGAATACTGGAGTGAGTAGCCATACTAACTCAGGGATGATATCAATTCTTTCATTTTGGTCATCTGATGCACAGGGACAACTCACTGGACTAGTCCCGGATGCTGGGAAAGATTGAGGGCAGAAGGGAAAGAGGGCATCAGAGGATGAGATGGCTGGACCACATCACTAACGCAATGGACATGAACTTGGGGAAACTTCGGGAGATGGTGAGGGACAGGGAGGCTTGCTGTGCTGCAGTCCATGGGGTTGCGAAGAGTTGGACGTGACTGGGTGACTGAACAACAACAAAGCATTAAAAAGTGTTCAGACACGGTGAATACACTTATTTAGAAAATAACCTCATGATTCTGCTAGCAAATTAAGAGGTATTTTGTAAACTCTAAAAATTGAATAATTTCCACTGTAAGTATTTTCAGTTTAACCTAAAGAGATTAGAAAATAGTAGAAATCAAATTCTTTTTTCAAACTCTGCTGTAGCTTTAGATGTTTTTTTGTTATTATTGAATGGGAAAAATTAAAAGTGGTAATCCTCAGGTTAATGAGAAATAATGCATTAATTTATAAATAAGATGGGGAGAAAATATTACCTATCCTACCTCATTAGAGTTAAATCTTTGGTATCTACAATTCACTAAACAGTGCTATTATTGTTGAAGTTACATCTTGATTTTCTGAGCCCCCAAAAGGATTGCTTATTCAAAATGTTTCCTTCATAAACTTTCATGAAAATAAGCCAAGCAATAGAAAAAAATTTTTGTTTAATTTTTGCTTTTCCATTTCATGTAAATTGAAGTTAAAATAGAATTAAATGAACTGAAAAGAAAATATTGACATAACCCTATCTATGACCCAGCTGTTCTTCTTTCCAGGTATTTCCTCCAAACATTTATAACTGTGGTTTTGGACAGTTGGAATAAGTGCATTTTTTGGTATGTTTGTGTTGTGATATTATTACTCTGACACACAAACATTAATTACTATGCAAATAAATTAGTGTTTTTCTTTTTTTCTACTGACTTGTCAGAAATGTTAAGCTCATATACCAGTGTAAACAGCAGAGGTTGCATAGCATTGGTGGTTAAAAGAATAGCTTCTGGAGACAGACTGCCTGAATTAAATCCTAGATCAGCCACTTGGTCAAGTTATTTAACTTTTGTGTTGATTTAATTTATTGGTAAGATGGATATGTTATATCACCTTCTTCATAGGGTTATTATGAAAATTAAATGAGATGTAAAGTTTAAATTCAGGTAAATTTCTTAGATTAAATTCATGTAAGTCTTCCCTGGAGTAAAGTAAGTAAAAGTTTAGACACTAGTATTAATCAGCAGAGAAATGGACCTTTAAATAAAAAGCTGTAAAACATCTGTTGAAATTTTATTAAGGTGCTTGTTGTGACACTAATATTTTCTTTCTACAAAAGAGATTGGAAAATAGTAGAAACCAAATTCTTTTATAAAACCATACTATATCTTAGAAAATAAATTCAAGTGTTATTGTTGAATTAAAAAAAAAACTAATAATATGTGGTGATGTATTCTCTATCTGACATCTGGAGAAGAAACAGTATGTATGTGATATTAAATTCACCACCATCTCCTTCTGCGCAGAGAGACAAGAATAAATGAAACAGAACTTCAGAACTATGTTCTTATTACAGAGTAAGTGATCATCAATCAGGAAAGAATTGCTGCTTTAGGGAAAGTTCAGAGATGACCTATCTGGTCCCTTTCAGTCAGGAGATTCTAGGATTCTTATATTCCTTACGACAGGATCCTAGAGTGACTCAATGGCTTTAGGGACATACATCATTCTCTGATTCACTGTAACCCTTTTGCTGTTTGCCAAACTGGCTGAGCAATTTGTGACTTATTTGTCAAATGAAAGCAGTAAGATTAGCAAAACAGATTCAGTTTGGAAATTATTCAAGCAAAATAACAGGCATTTGGAGGAATAATTAAAGAAACAATTCACAGTGGCAGTATAAACTAGGCATTTTAGTGGTATGCTATTTGCGTATTTATATGAATAAGGAATCATGTGGCTAGTAGAGCTCCTTAAATTCTTTCCATTCCTAAATTTCTATAAGATTTTAGATAAACTGGTCAGGACTTGAACTGTATAGACTATGGATGCTTGCTAGGGAAGAAATGCTTAGCATATGGTATAAATAAGAGAATGCAGGATTTACATTATTCCATTTTTGCCATTGATTGACTCTGTCACCAGGTACAAGTCACTGAACTTTCACTGATCTGTTTTCATAACTCAGGAATGAGCTGCTACTGCTAAGTCACTTCAGTCGTGTCTGACTCTGTGTGACCCCATAGACAGCAGCCCACCAGGCTCCTGCATCCCTGGGATTCTCCAGGCTAGAACACTGGAGTGGGTTGCCATTTCCTTCTCCAATGCATGAAAGTGAAAAGTGAAAGTGAAGTCGCTCAGTCGTATGAGCTACATAATGCTAATTTCCTTTCATTTCTAATATTAATCAATTTTTAAAAATCCATTCCTTTAAAGAATATTAGACACCTATGTTGCCAGCTAGCAACATACCAGACATGATAAATTACATTGTGATTTATAAGGTATTGTTTCTACCTCAATTAGGTTAAATTCAAGAGCAAGGCTTCCCTGGTGGCTCAGTTGGTAAAGAATCCACCTGCAGTGCAGGAGACCTGGGATTGATCCCTGAACCCACTCCAGTACGCTGGCCTGGAGAATTCCATGGACTGTAAAGCCCATGGGGTCACAAAGAGTCAGACACAAGTGAGTGACTTTCACTTCCACTTTCAAGAGCAGGGACTGCCCAGAGAGACTAAGAACTAATAATTTTAGAAATATGAAGAAGACATGAGAGAATGGTGTCTTAGATTCCAAGAAACTAGGAGATTTGTGAGAATATAGATTATTCAGTGTCATAAGCCAAAGAGTGGCCTGGAAGGTGAGGATGGATCTTCACTAAGAGGTTTGGACCGGATTTCACTTTGGGGCTGTTACTGGGAAATTAGCATAAGAATGATTGTAGTTGGTAAGAAGGGGTAAAACAATACTGGAAAAAATTAAAGAATAAATGTTCTCAAAGAAAAAGAGAAGGTAGAGATGACTCTTCATAAAAATTAGCCACGTAGGGAGGGAGGAAGGTAAGGTTATTTAAGGAGGAGTTGTGGCTTCTTTGAAAGCCCTCATTCATAAAATGAATGATTTTATGATTTTACTTAATATTTCCAATTGTCAGTGATTGCTTCCTTCTTTGAGATTTTTACTACCTTTTTTTTTTTTTTACCAACAACTTAATGAAACAGAGGCATTTTTGTTTTTACATTGAACAATGTTAGAGAATTGTGCCATTGTTACATAGAGAAGTGTGTCCATTTTCAAATGACTCTTCAGTAAAAGCATTCTAACAAATGGAACAATATTTGAGGGAACCCTATTTCACCTACTCTCAAACCTGCTGAGACTCACAATTATCTACCCTCTGAATTTTCTTATTTTCATTCCCACAATTTTATTTCTCAAATTACACATTAATATATTAACAGATTTATATTGAGAATTTATTTTCTGACTATCAAGTGAAGAGGAAGCAATTAAGTGAAATTATGAAAGTTCAAGGTGCTCCTGTCTACCTCAGAAAATACATCTAAAAAGTCTGCAGGGTTTCAGAATTTAAAATATGTAAAACCGCTATGTTCAAAAGTAGTATTTGTGTACACGCAGTTGCTCAGTCATGTCTGACTTTTTGCAAACCATGGACTGTAACCTGCCAGGCTCCTCTGTTCATGAAAATTTCCAGGCAAAACACTGGAGTGATTCAACCCAGGGGTTGACTCTCTTGCATCTCTTGCGTTGGCTGGCAGATTCTTTACCACTAGCTCCACCTAGAAATCCCATGTTCAAAAGAAAGCATTATATTATTTAGTGATAGATTAAATGTCTACAAACATTTAGGAAAAATAACCAGAAATAAAGACTGCAGCAAATATACAACTGAGAGAATAAATACAGCAGCTCTCAGAAAAAGAACCTCATTTCAGAAGCAATGTCAGAGAAATGAAGGACAAAGGCACAATACATAATATTGAGTTAGTATTCCATGATGCTGTCCCTGGGGCTAACCTAGTAGCTCAGTTGGTAAAGAATCCACCTGCAATGCAGGAGACCCCTGGATCAGGAAGATCCCCTGGGAGAAGGGATAGGCTACTCACTCCAGTATTCATGGACTTCCCTGGTGGCTCAGTTGACAAAGAATCCACCTGCAATGCGGGAGATCTGGGTTCAGTCCCTGGGTTGGGAAGATCCCCTGGAGGAGGGCTTGGAAATCTACTCTAGTATTCTTGTCTGGAGAATCCCCATGGACAGAGGAGCCTGGTGGGCTAGAGTCCATGGGGTCACAAAGAGTCGGACATGACTGAGCGACTAAGCACACAGCACATATGATGTCCCTGAGGGTGTTTAAGTGACAAGAGGCACATTCTGCATGGAAATGCAGCTGTTTGATATATGTTAAAAACATCAAATATAATATGTTGTTGATTTTCTAAGATAATTGTGTGACAATTTGACCAGAGGGACAGTGGGATGATGAGCTGGTTTTCTCTGAGGATTAAACAGAAGTGGAATCAACACAGAGTAATAATAATTAACAAAAGCATCCTTCATGTACAGATGACAAGGGTGCCTCTTGGCATAGGGTATGTGGTGCAGGTTATAGACTTGCCAGCTCTCTCTCATTAAATTTAAATGTCTCAGGCAGCACCTCTTGGGGAAAATGTTCCTTGGGGCTGTGGATAAGGAATCTCTCCTTCCTCACAGAGCAGGGTGAGCCCACATACATATCTTCTGCACACAAGGGAGCGTGTGTTTGGGTAAGCAGGCAAAGATGAACACTTTCGTAAAGATCACCATGTTCTCCAGTTGATTTATTTCACATCTCCTCTTCTTGAATTCTTAAGAAAGAAAAAAATATATACTGTGTGTTTTTTAAACCAATTTCCCAATGTCATTTGCTAAGTTACCCTAGCAAACAAGTGACACACAACACAGTTACTTGTGTCCTATTCTGATTTTTGACATTTAGACTTTTTAGATCCAAGCTACCGGTCTTAGACGGTGGCCTGGGTGGGCAACAGGTTAGCTATGTGCAGACTCAATGAACAACATGCAAGAAAGAAAGCTCTCTAAGACCCTGTAAATCCAGAATGAATGCTCAATATAAATGCTTATCCTTTTTGAATCCTGTAGAGAATTGAAGGACTACAATAAGAATTTTCTGTCATTTCTGAATCATTTAAGCCTGAACCCAAATAATACCCCTTAGCTTGAGAATTCTTTCGAATAGGGACCCATCTAACATCTACAAAGGCATCATACTTCTGAGACAAGGGAAAGAATTCTTGGTTTGGGGGACAATATATTTTCTTGCCCCTGAAACATATTCTTGTTAGAGGAGACTAGAGTTTGGTTGGAGAACTCACATCTGGATTCCTCTTTGATCAAATAGACACTACTGCTGAGCAGGATCCAGGCTCAAATCTCAGGAAATCTCAGAGGGGAGATTCCCTGGGCCAGTGGATGGCGGGTGGAGTGACACTCCTGTTTTCAGCATAAGGCAAACACAAGCCATTTCCCACAATGAGACCTAACAAACATGACTGGCAGTCACGTGACCACAGAACATCTTAGAAAGTTCCCAGGAAATACTGTGGTCTCTCTGAAAATGTCTAATTCTGCAGAGAAATCTTAAGAAATGTGGGCCTTTCAAGGCTAGCTGCTTATTAAGCAGGACTGAGAGTCTGCACCAAGCATTGGCTTCTTCCAGAGGTTAGGAGCCATCTTATTAAAAAAAAAAAAATCCACAGAAAAAAAGCTCAAAAACCATCCTTCAACCGCACATCCACCTCCAGCTCCCATTTTCCAACTGTGATTCCAACATTCACACCCAAGCATCTTGAAGGTATAACTTGCTTTCACAAGTGCTGAGTATGTGGCCCCATTAGCAACCCTGAGTAAAACAGGCATGTCACTCTCACTGCCTAGCTTTATGCTAGACTTTAAAATCTACTACGAATCCTTTTTTTTTTTTTGGTGAAAACAGCATATGTTAAAATTTATTAATACAAATATTTATGATAGGGTAAGAAAAACATTTGCATTTTTAAGGTTGAAGACCAAGAAGTACTATGAATTAAAACTTTGTTTATAAATAAATATTTTTTAATGAAAAAGATTAAAAAGAAAACTTTGTTGGGAATTCCCTGGTGGTCCAAGAGTTAGTGGTAAAGAACCCACCTGCAATGCAAGAGATGAGGGTTCGATCCTTGGGCTGGGAAGATCCCCCAAAGAAGGGTGCAGCAACCCACTCCAGTATTCTTGTCTGGAGAATCCCATGGCAGAGGAGCCTGGTGGGCAACAGTCCGTGGAGTCAGGGTTGCAAAGAATCAGGCATTACTGAAGCAACTTAGCACATACCAACAGCTAGGACTTTCATTGCTAAGGACCCAGGTTAGGGGAACTAAGACCCTGCAAAAACAAAATCAGAACATTTTGTTCCTTTAGAACCTAAATTCCTCTGTTTTGAGACTCAGTTTTTTTACTCTTATTTTTAACTGTGAACTGGGGAAGAAGAGCCTCATAAAGGGTCATGCTTAAATCTCTGTATTTCTGACTTAGCTGGAGCCTGAAAACTAGCACTCATCTGTGAGGGAAGTCAGTTACTTCCAGATTAGTTCACTGACATTTGGGACAGGGATGACGAATTTAAAATGGTTAACCTAACACATGATGAGCAGAATCCTCGGAATGAGTCTTGAAGAGCAGAAATGTTATGGTTTTGAGTCAGAGTTTGAAGAAGAATAGAATTTTGTAGTAACAGGTTGTGGAATCACTTTTTTCATACAATTTTTCAAAGGCAATTTTGTCTAAAAGCTCCTCCCCACCCCCAACCCAACCCACTTTATTACATTTTCTATAAAATATTGATTGTGAGCATCTCTGCTTGTACTTTTCTTTCAAAATTGTTCATTCCAGAATACTTTTGTCAGAAAAAAGCATGTCTTCAATGATTTTTAAAATAATATGTATACATAAAGGTTTACAATATGGTTTACTCAAATTCAATTATATACGTTATCTCTTTTTTCCAATTTAAAATATTGTCAAATATATTTAACATGGGTACTCTATGTTGTAGTATACTGTATATGGATAAATTAATATCTAGGTTTGGTTTGTGTGGGGCTTCCCAAGTAGCTCAATAGTAAAGAATCCTCCTGCCAATACGGGTGATGCAGGAGGCATGGGTTTGATCTCTGGCTTGGGAAGATCCCTTGGAGGGGGAAATGGCAGCCCACTCCAGGATTCTCGCCTGGAAAATCCCACAGACAGAAGAGCCTGGTGGGCTGCAGTTCATAGGGTTCCAAAGACCCTAAATAACTGGGTGACTGAGTACACACACATAGGTTTGTATATAAATATATAAGTATAATGAACAATGTACAATGCACATTATGAGCAGTTTCAGGTGTTTCTTTTTTTGAAGAGGAATTTTGACTTAATACTATTTTGACCTTACTTGCTAATTTTAAAAATAAATGACCAATCAAAAAATTGGCCAAAGAACTAAACGGACATTTCTCCAAAGAAGATATTCGGATGGCTAACAAACACATGAAAAGATGCTCAACATCACTCATNTGGGAGAGGGAGAGGGTGGGATGATTTGGGAGAATAGCACTGAAACATGTATAATATCATATAAGAAACGAATCGCCAGTCCAGGTTCAATGCAGGATACAGGATGCTTTGGGCTGGTGCACTGGGATGACCCAGAGGGATGGTATGGGGAGGGAGGTGGGAGGGGGGTTCAGGATGGGGAACACATGTACACCCGTGGCAGGTTCATGTTGATGTATGGCAAAGCCAATACAATATTGTAAAGTAATTAACCTCCAATTAGAATAAATAAATTTGAATTAAAAAAGAAAAGAATCGGACATGACTGAGTGACTAAGGACAAGCACAGCACACAGAACAGTGAAGAGAAATGAAGAGACATGAGGGCTTTATATAGATTGTTTGTGATTACTAACTGACCAAGACAACCTTAATGTTTTTTCAGTATGACTAAATTTTAGACAGATTTCTTCCTGACTGTGCACTCTGAAACTCCCTTTTCTCAGTTTTCATTTCAAATTACCTGTGTTGCCTTCTGCCTCCACCACTTTAAAATGTAGACAGGTCTTTTAGCCTCTGACCAGTTTTACAACCCAGGAATGGGTTTAAACCCAAAGTTTAATAAGGACCTGGGAGTCATTCCTTTGCAATGCCATCATGGAAGAACACAGTGCCTCAGTTTCCTAATCTCAGTGGAAAAGTAGGAGCCAAACTTTGATGAGCATCTATTAGCAAACATAGATGGCCTACTCACATTGATCAATCTCCTAAAGTCCCACAGTCTTTGTCCACCAGCTCACTTCAGTGCTCAAGATTCTCTCACCTTTTGTTTCAGCAGAATTCAGTCTCTCTCCCCTATTGCCATGGTCTTAAATAAAGTCTCCCAGGCCTGGTTAATTCTATTTTGTTCAGTTTTTCTTTGACATGATACAATTGAGCATCCGTTTGGCAGTATCTTTGGCAGAAGATAATATTCTGCTTTGCATGCCAAAAGAATGAATGCATGCCATTAGCTTTGTAGACTTCCTATGACCAAAGCTGAGAGGTTGGCCAAACAACCTTCCATCCACCCCTTGAACGTGAAAGATCTTCAAATGCTAGGGCTGTTTAACGGACGGCTTTGCCTATAAAAAGACAAACAAAAGACTAGTTCACTAAATTTACATCTAAAAATACAATTTTCTGATTTTTAAAAATATTTTACTCTCTTAAATATTTTGGGGTTTAGCTGTGTCCTACTACCTATGGCCTTTCCTTGTTCTCCAAATGCCTTTATACTGCTTGGAATTTTAACATCTATAACTAATTTCACTGAAATGTTTAACTAAATGGGTCAATCACTTAGTCCATCTTAATGAAATGTTAAATTGCTTGTCTTCACTGGAGTATATTTTTCAAAATGGCTTGGTTAGCAGGACAAATCTAATGCTTGACTCATCCTTGTTAGATAACTGGATGCTGGAAGTGCTTTTTAAAAATGGAAAGCCAGATCTTCCAAGAGAAAGACAAGTCGTTTAGGAAAGTTTTAACTGTAGAAATCAGGAAGTTTGGGCAGAGAATTGAAGCACTGGATGTGGGCAATCAGCCAGATCAGTGGAAGGGCTAAGTAGGTGGGTGGTTTGCATTAAAGACACTTACTAATATGTGTATTTTGCTCTTTTCGTCCCTTCCCTTCCTTTCTTCTCTCTTTTCTCTCACAAGGGTATTTACTGAACAACTATGCCAGATACTTTTCTAGGCCCTGGGGATACAAAAGTGTACAAAACAGATTAAACAAGAAATTCTACTATCATGGAGCTTACATTTTAATGTAACAATGCTTTCTTTTCTAGAATCTGATTTCAGAGACAGAATCAAACATTTTCGTGTGTCTGGTAATTCAATTTAATTCCCAGGAATGAGTTTAAACCCAGGATTTAATAAGGACCTGGGAGCCCTTCCTTTGAAATATAATCATGGAGGGAAAGAGTGCCTCAATTTCCCAATATCTGTGGAAAAGTAGGAGTCTAGCTGATCTCCCCAACTCAGGGATTGAACCTGTGTCTCCTATGTTTCCTGCATTGCAGGCAGATTCTTTACTGCTGAGCCACTGGGAAGATTTAATTTAGTTCCAGACCAAATAAAAAAACAAATGACATCAGTATATCATCTCAGTGCTGGGCCTGAAGACTTCCATTAAATTTCCCCAGATTTTATTTAAGCATTCATTATCACTCATGAAGACATATCTCTAACTCCTAGGGATGAGTTAAGAGATTATATTAAAAAATAGGATAATGTTTCAGATCATCAGATTTTGAGTAAAGTTCAGAATCATCCCGATTACATTCTGCCCTGTGACCCAGAAGAGAAAGGGTGCCCTACCTAGGGCAACTCTGTGATGAACCTAACATTCAATTGCTTCACAATTTAAATTGTGGTTTCAGCTTGGCTTGTGCTGCCCACTGAAAATAAAAACCATCCCAAGAGCATTCTATTTTCTGATCTTCTTGGGCTCTGTACCATATCTCAATTGTACATGAATTACATGCAGCCTTCCTACAGTAAGTCAACTAAAATCAAATAAGTTCCTAACATTAAATTTTTATGTTGGAAACATAATTGTTCACTGGCATGGAGGGTGTATTGGAAATTTTAGTGAGTGCATTGCTAGGCACGAATGTGATTAACCAATTCCATGAGCATTTGAGAGTATAATTACTTATGATCTTCAACATTTATTCTCCTCTTAGGGATCATTCTGTTTTCCTTTGTGAGCAACTTTATAACTTGTGTATCTGTAAAGGACTGAAGATATTCAAGTAAGTTTATATTTAATTCCATTCAAAATATCGATATTATATTCATTCTCAACTTTACAAAGATACAAATGAGGATTATGTGTAACTAGTCACCAGAACAAAAAAAAAATATTAAGTATAAACATTTAAAAATAAGTTTGACTTCAAATGATACATGATAGTTTTACAAGCATAAACTATAAAATATATACGTTACATAAAATGTGAAAATACTAACTTTTCTATAGGTAGTTATTACTGCTATCCATTCACTAATTTGCTACTTGTTTTTTTTTAAATATTTTAGAATGTATTGATTTTGGGGCTAAGCATTGTGCATTCCCAAAAGAAACAATCTCTCCTTTTCAAACAAGGAAGATAACACAATTTGTACGCAGCCAGAAGAGTATGTGGAGTCTAGGAAAATAGCACAGATGAACTATTTGTAGGGCAGGAATTGAGGTGCAAACATAGAGAATGGATGTGTGGACACACTGTGAGGGGAGAAGGGGTGAGATAATTAGGGAGATTGGGATTGAACCATGTGCACTGTTATGTATAAAATAGATGGCTAGCGGGAACCTGCTGGATAGCGCAGGGAGCTCGCTTGGTGCTCTGTGATGACCTAGAGAGGTAGAAAAGGCGCAAGGGGAAGGGAGGTCCAAGAGGGAGGGGATATATGTATGCATATAGCAGATTACGTCATTGTACAGCAGAAATTAAAACATTGTAAAGCAACTATACCCCGATTTTTTAAAGTAGATTTAAATATACAAGGATTCTAAGGGAGTAAAGAGTACCTGAACTTAATGTGTATCATTATTAGTTCTTTCCAGCTGAAACTATTACAAACAATGCTGCTATACATTCATGTACAAATGTGTAGCTGGACATGTATAAGAGTTTATTCTTATTGTCTTTTTTGTTCTAAGGCCTACAAATTGAAGTTGAATAAAAACAATGATTTTGAACATCTCGAATATGTTCCTAATTTTAAAAGAGGTTATTCTAATGCTTTGCCATTGAGAATGATATAGTGTAGGCTTGGGGTATATAACCTTTACCAGTCATAAATAGGTACTGGAACTTATCAGATGTTTGTAGTTGCCTCTTATCATATGATTTTAGCTGCTTTAACTTGTTAATGTGGTGAATAGCATCCTTAGGTTAATATTAAAACATTCTTACATTTCTGGGATAAACCCAGCTTACTTGATTCGTTATCTTCTTAAACCCAAATGAATGTATTTTGCTAATATTTGGTTTGGGATTTTTCATCTGATTCATGAATGACATAGCTTATAGTGTGCCCTTTTCCATGTGTGTTGTTTTTGTTTTTGCTTTTTTTTTAAAAAATCGAGTTTTGTTATCAAAAGCTATAACTTCATAGAATAAGTTTAATAGTGGATCATTTTAAAATTTTCTGGAAATTGGTTTAAGATTGGACTGATCGGTCTCTCGAAACTTTGATTGAATTCAAACATATAAGACACTGGGTCTGGGGTTTCCTTTATGAAATTATGTTTGTCTTACTCATCTGGGCCTGCCACAACAAATACCATATAACAGGTGGCTTAAGCAAAAGAAATGTATTTCATTACAGTTCTCTAGACTAGAAATCCAAATCGACTGGCCCACATGTCCAGTGAGCACCCGGCTTGTACATGACCTTCTTGCTGGGTCCTCACATGGCAGGGAAAAGAGAAAGCAATCTTTCTGCATTCCTTTTTCAAAGGTCACTAATCCCATCATGAAGCCACCAAACCTCACAACCCCATGTAACCCTAGTTTCCTCTGAAGGGTCCCATCCCCAAATATTAGCACACTGGGAACTAGGGCTTCAACATATGAATTTGAATGTGACACACTCAGTCTACAGCAATGTTAACTTTTAAAAATTTTATTTAATAGTGGCAAAGGTTATTTATTCTTCTAATCCTACCTAAATATATTTTGATAAAATCATATTTTTGTAGAAGTGTGTCCATTGCACTTATAATTTCAAATTTATTGACATAGAAGTTACTCTCCCTATTTTATTCTTTTATTTTTAATCACTTTTCTATACACAATTTCTCCTTTTCATGCCTAATATTTTGTATGTGACATTGATTTTATTTCTTCTTTTCTGGATTAGCACAACTAGAGGTTTCTTAAAATTTCATTAATATTTTCAAATAACAAGAAAGATTACACAGCTCTTATAGACCTTTGGAGAAGGCAATGGCACCCCACTCCAGTACTCTTGCCCAGAAAATCCCATGGGCAGAGGAGCCTGGTAGGCTGCAGTCCATGGGGTTCGAAGAGTCGGACACGACTGAGCGACTTCTTTCACTTTTCACTTTCATGCATTGGAGAAGGAAATGGCAACCCACTCCAGTGTTCTTGCCTGGAGAATCCCAGGTATGGTGGAGCCTGTAGACTGCCGGCTATGGGGTCGCACAGAGTCGGACACGACTGAAGCGACTTAGCAGCAGCAGCAGCAGTATAGATCTTTATTATTTTCTTATTTTTTACATTATTGATTTCTGCTACAGCCTTTATTTTTTTCCGATATAGTTTATTCTGAGTATATTGTTCAAACATTATGAATAAAACATAAAAGATTCATTGAAAGAGACATTAAGTAAATTTTTCTATCATTTTTATTGGTTTTCTTCCTTTCACAGTAATTCAGAAGAGAATAGAAAGATAATGACTCTCTTCTGGGTGTATACCTGTACTAGTTGTTAATTTCTTGCCTTTCGATTCCCCAAACAGTGTACATTGCTCGGCTTGAGATACTGGGGTTTGGAGGGCACTGGAAGGAACACTGCGGAAGGAAGATATTGTTTCTCTGGACGAGATGTGGTTTCTTTCCATTGGTCGCTGTGGTGTTAGGCTAAGCCTGTATGACACCCAGTGGAGTTCACCTCCAGCCAGTTTCAGCAGCATCCCCTGTGGGCATTTCCCAGCATCCCCAGTAGGTTGCTTCCCAGGATTTCTTGTGAGCATTTCTCAGTGTCCCCTGTGAATGACTTCTCAGTGAGTCCTGCATGTACTCCAGCCTGACTTCCAAGAAAGTGAACTTCCAAGTCAGAGGTTCATAAGCTTCACTTGCAGCAGGCTAATCTGAGATAACAAGTCAAACCTCTTGTATGTGGGATGGTAGCCATTCCATTCAAACTGCTGAGATCACTCAGCGGGATCAATTGATCTATGTCAGGGTACAGTAAGAACCTAGGCAGTAAGCTGTGATCCCCACAACTTTCCCATTCCCACAAACCCCTGCCCATCTGAGCCATGCCCCAATTTCACCTCTCCTTGGCTATGAAGACCCAGAAATTTAGATATGGTTTGTAGACTATGACCTTTCTGGTCAACAGATGTGGGAAATAATTTACATAATCTAATACTCTTGAGAAGTGTCTCAGAGTATTAAGGACAGGTAGGAAGACTAGCCTGAGAATCCAATTATCACCACAATTTTCCCAAGCCCTTTAAATTTTCCAATTTCCGCTCTTGTTGGACCACAAGTTTTACAATTTTGTTGTTTTGTTTTTTTTAAAAACTGTCATTAAATGTCTGAGAAGATCAACAAAGAAAAAGTTTTTATAGTAGCAATAGAAATAAAAATGCAGTTCTAAACATATAAAGTTAACTAATTTCTACTTTATTTCATTGGAGTAGGGAATTTGAAATTTGTTTTGGCTCTAGTATGCCATGCTACTACTGAGAACAGTGGGTTTTGACTATAATAAAGCATATATTTAGAACATTTAATGTTCTATTCATTACAGATATCTAATAACATTTCTTTATTTTAATTTTGACTCTAGTAATGATTTATGAATTAAAATAATCTCATTAAAATGATTTAGAGCAGGATTAGCTCATATTGAATAATCCCAAATTCTGAAACTATTTTCTGTGCTCTGACTCACAGTTAGAATTGGGATCGGATTTCTTTCATCTGAAATGAACTATGTTTCACACATGAATTACTTTCACTAATTTTCTTTTCCCTAAATCCTATTCTATGAAATCTTCACCAGCATTTTGAGCATAAGTGAGGAATAGCTAAAGAAATACGGGAAATGAGAGATCTATTTGTGTGGACTCTTGTAGCTATGTTTCAGAAAAAAATAAACACTGAGAGTCAATATTCCCTGTGTTTTAGTTAAACTGAAGCAGGAAGAGCTATTTCTGGTTCTGCTGGCCTGTGGGTAGGAATAGTAAGCAAAGAATCTTCGTAAGTTGTCGTGGGAGCAGGAGTTAATTGTTGACCTGAGTTGAAGGTCAGCTCTTGGGGCCATTCGACCTCCTTCTGAGCAGAAGTGCCAGCCTCGTGCTGACAAATGGACCAGAGAAAGGTCACTGGGCTGAGAGAGATCAAATACAAGCCCTGAGCTGGGCAGCTCTTAGCTACAGAGCAGCCCTTGGGAAGGAGCCCTCTGCAGACAGTCTCCCACTTTAGTACCCTCAGCGTTTGATTCCTGGAAAAGTTCATCTTGCTTCTCAGCTTGCCTGCAGGTGTAGACATGCATGACAGTTCCTGAGCATTCATTTCAATATCCTGAAGCTAAAATTATTTTTAGGAATCCAGAAGGTAAAGATGATATCCTCAGGACTCCTTGAGTCAGTGGGGTAAGCTGGACTCTGTTCTTTCTTATAGGAACTCAAAACTTTAAACTGGAAATAATGAAGTGTGCTTCATTGCTCAGTTGTGTCTGACTCTTTGCGACCCCACAGGGTGTAGCCCACCAGGCTACATTCCATGGGGATTCTCCAGGCAAGAATAGTGGCATGGGTTGCCACACCCTCCTCTCAGGGATTTTCCCAACCCAGGGATCAAACTCAGGTCTCCTGCATAGCAGGTGGATTCTTTACTCTCTGAGCCACAGGAAAGCCCAAATAATAAAGCAGGCAGTTTATTATTATTTATGCAGCAACCCCTGATTCACATGCTCAGTTTCAGTGTGGGCACTTAGGTTGCTCTGGTGTGAAGCTGACTATGATTCTATAACAGGTTCTGGCTCTTAGTTACATTCTGATACTCTTCATTTTTGTAGTCATAGACCAACACTTCATTGTCAGACCCAAGAATGAATTCCTGGGTGCCAATGAGGATGTATAGTGATATCAGAAGTTATAGAGAAGAGAGGTCCCTAAAACACTCATCTTTACACCCCAGAGCCACCCAAACACATAGACTAGTATTTACCCTGCTAGAAAACCAGGACATGTTATTTGCTAGTCACCCATCTCTTTAGAGTCATGTTTTCTTTCTCATAATATGGACTCAAGAAGTGGCATTAATCAGCAGTTTTGCTTATCACAAATACATGAGTGATGACACTGACTTCCTGGTTTATTCAAGCTAATGTGTGGAAAGCGTTTGTCACTTGTCTCGATGAACATTATCCATTGAGACAAGTCTCTCCTGTTTAGCCTCTGTCGTGAGTACCCCACTGAGAGCCATGGGATACTGCACAAATATGCTGCTTCTGCTTTACTGTTTGTTCAAATACATCTATTACCATCAATAGGTGTGCATTACTCCCCAAAAGAAAGTGGGAACAGTGACATAAACTCGAATTTACCTTTTCACCTACGATTCATTAAATTAATATGATCCATGTAAAATTTGGGAAATAAGATACTCACATTTCATTTTAAAAAACCATTATGTAGTATCACCATAATGCTTTAAAATAAGATTACTATAGTAGCCCCTTCATGGAAGCCAACTTTTGCTATTACCTTTTTATTTACCATTTTTCTTCTACTTTGCAGGTATATATATTTTTAATTTATGTATTTTAACTGGAGGATAGTTTCTTTACAATGTTGTGTTGATGCAGGTATGTTTCCTTACCAGTTGCTTAACAAGAACCGAGATCTTAAAACAGGAATTTTCTCAGTTGTATTCATTGCCCTTATTTTCACTACCTGCACACAATTCCAAACTTACCCATCTCTGATAAATTCTCTTTTTTGGGGGGGAAAATGTTTGCTCCTCCAAACCTCTATCCCATTCTCTACTCATCTACAAAGACATAGCTAAAGTTCTTCACCTATGTAAAGTGTCAAGGTAAGAAGGAAATGTCTTCCAGGTATTAATAAAAACTAAGAAAAATGACATAGTTATTTCCCCAGGAGTAAATTATAACCTTATATGCAATGGCAACTTCTAGCTTGAAGATGCTATGTTTTTTAACTGGAAAGATAAATAGAATGTAAATTAGGAAATCTATTTTAATAAGTGTCACCTGTGTGTAAGGTCCAATGGAAAGAAAAACTAAGAGACAAAAAGAAAGCTTGGGAGATCTGTGTGAATATTCTGTCACTGGAACAAATGAGATTAATGTGTAGGTAAGGCAAGCAGGAGGAGCTTCCCTGGTGCCTCAGCAGTAAAGAATCTGTAGGCAATCCAGAAGACACACATTTGATCCCTGGGTGGCGAAGATCCCCTAGTGGAGGGCATGGCAACCCATTCCAATATTCTTGCCTGGAGAATCCCATGGACAGAGGAAACTGGCGGGCTACAGTCCACGGGGTCGCAAAGAGTCAGACACGACTGAAGCAACTGAGCACGCAGGCTCGCTCGCAAGGCAAGCAGAAGAGCAAGATGCCCAAGTAAATGAATCCACAAGTCTATAGACAACAGAAGAGCAGAGGGAAAAGGAACAAAATTATGAAACCAGGGCGAGAAAAAGCACAATTGTGTGGCAGAAAAATGAAAAATGTTAAACTATCAAAGGAGATGAATCTTGCAACCGACTTGCAATTACAGAAGGCAAAAGAGAAGGACACAGGAAATGTTTTCTCTCTCATAGTCAGGGAGAGAACGCTGTTAACAAAGGACAGTCAAAAGGCAGATGCTTTTTTGTGTCTTTCCCTCTGTCTCCTTTCAAACAATTGCAGCTGCTATCGGTTAACCAGAGGGGGTACCATCTGAGTGTGGAGTATCAGACAAGAATAGGCAAATAAATAATTGGAGTGTCAGTTCTACTAAAAATTGCAGCTCCAAGTGTTCTCAGGAATTCACAGATATTATTATAGGCATTTTAGTCTTCATGTCCTTGAGATATCCTGTTAGCATAGTTTCTAAAACCCAGAAACAGAATGTGCATGTTTGTGCTATTATTATTACTATAGAGTATTTTACATACAATAGTATGTAGTAATGTTAACAGTAATTAATGTTATATTGTTTTAATATTGATAGTATAGTATATACTATGCTATATAGTAATATAAGGGCATCCCCAGTGGCTCAGCTGGTAAAGAATCTGCCTGCAATGCAGGAGATCTGGGTTTGATCTCTGGGTTGGGAAGATACCCTGGAGATGAATTCTGGCTTGGAGAATTCCACGGACTTAATAGTACATGGGGTTACAAAGAGTCAGACATGACTGAGTGGCTTTTGCTTTCACTTTCATAGTAATATAATAGTAATGTATACTTTTTTACATAAAAATTTATGGAAGAGAATATGTAACATTGCTTACTAGACTAAATCAGTTCAGTTCAGTTCAGTCGCTCAATCATGTCCGACTTTTAAACCCATGTCCATTGAGTCGGTGATGCCATCCAACCATCTCATCCTCTGTCGTCCCCTTCTCCTCCTGCCTTCAATCTTTCCCAGCATCAGGGTCTTTTCAAATGAGTCAGCTCTTTGCATAAGGTGGCCAAAGTATTGGCATTTCAGCTTTAAAAGTCCTTCCAATGAACACCCAGGACTGATCTCCTTTAGGATGGACTGGTTGGATCTAGACTGAATAGATTCACGTTAACTGTTACAGGGTTTTAGAAAACTAGATATTTGAAATTTATAACACCCAAAAGTTATAATATATGCATATAATATAAACATGCCTAAGATGCTTATCATTATCAGTGAAAATGTGATACCATTTACAAAAGAATATAGTCCTAAATTGACAAATTCAACATGCTAATTAGACATCATGGGACAGTGAGCAGAATATACAGCAGGCATTCACTGATAAATAAAATAGGCGTGTTGTTGGACCTCACAGGAAGTACAGTCGAGGGAAGGTAAAAATGAGTTTTCTGATTTTCTAAAAAATTATTTTCTCCTGTCTGTTTCTCCATTCCCTTTTTCTAAAACTATTTTATCAGATGCAAGTACTTCTTTTGACTATCTAAGACTCTTTTTTTTTTTAATTTCTAAATTTAACCCTCACATTTTAGGCAATTTGCTTTTGACCTATAACTCTTAAATTTTAATTCAAGCAGTTTTATAGTTCAAGAGGTTCTTCTTCTCTGTTCCTTCATCAGGTTCTTATATTATGTATGTAGTATTTTCCTAATTCTCTCTTAGACTTTATTGTTTATTCTCTGACATTATTGTCTTTCACATTCAATTTTTAACTCGAGTGTCTTCTGCTTCAAGTTTTCCTTAAGTGCCTGGAGAGACCTGGTTGTTCACTTGTATTCAGGATTTATAACAGCACCTTCTCTCATTAACTTAAGGCCTGTTTGGCTAAGAGATTAAAAAACTAAAGGGAGAAAAAGCAAGAGGAGGAGTAGCTGGCAAGTCTGAGTTGAGTTGCTGTGAGTGGATGAAGTTCTTTGAAGGCAGGTTTCTTTACAGGCTGAGCTGAGCAGGATGCAACTCTGAGTGGCCCAGAAGGAACAAAACTTAATCTGGGGGCATCACCTCCCACATTAACCATCCCAGTTCTCCCCAGCCAGTTTTTATTTTCCATTTTATAAAGCGAATAACCTGCAAATTTTCTTCCTTCAAGGCATCTAGCTGTTTCAATATTCTGTAGCAAGCATAAGTTGGAGTAGGAAATGGCATCCCACTCCAGTATTTTTGCCTGGGAAATTCCATGGATAGAGGAGCCTGGCAGGCAACAGTCCATAGGGTTGCAAAGAGTCAGACATGATTGAGCATACATGCAGGCATGCATGTAGCAAGCATGAGTAGTTAGCAATCCTGTGTATAAACCACCTATATATGTGCATTGGTGCCAGTCCATGCACAATTTTGCCCTCAGTTGTAATGTTTCCAAATTTCTGAAGATATTAATCTTTCATGTGCAGGAAAGATCAACTAGAATTGAACAGGAATTCTTTAAGAAATTCCAAAATTGTAAGTTGTTTCTTATTTTTCACAATATTTAGATATTTCTAAAATGATAATAAATAATCATAATAACAAAAGTGAAGAGTTTTTAGGATAAGATGACAAAAAGTTTCAGAGGTTTTCTATAACAAAGACGACGTAATAATAAAGACACAGTTTGTTATGATTATATGTTGATATAGTGTGACAAAATGATATGTTTCAATCATATTGAAGATTTTTTTTTCCTAACACAGACATTTGGTTATAGAAAACATTATAAGAAAGACGCTCCACAGTGTTTCCTGCTCTTGCTTTTGACTTGCCAATAGTGGTATATGGACTCAATTATGTTCTCCTAACCAGTCCTGTTAGAATTAACACACAAAGAAGATATCCTTTTCATTATAGGGGACTGGAATGCAAAAGTAGGCAGTCAAGAAACACCTGGAGTAACAGGCAAATTTGGCCTTGGAATACAGAATGAAGCAGGGCAAAGTCTAATAGAGTTTTGCCAAGAAAATGCACTGGTCATAGCAAACACCCTCTTCCAACAACACAAGAGAAGACTCTACACATGGACATCACCAGATGGTCAACACCGAAATCAAATTGATTATATTCTTTGCAGCCAAAGAAGGAGAAGTTCTATACAGTCAACAAAAACAAGACCAGGAGTTGACTGTGGCTCAGATCACGAACTCCTTATTGCCAAATTGAGACTGAAATTGAAGAAAGTAGGGAAAACCACTAGACCATTCAGGTATGACCTAAATAAAATCCCTTATGATTATACAGTGGAAGTGAGAAATAGATTTAAGGGACTAGATCTGATAGATAGAGTGCCTGATGAACTATGGATGGAGGTTCGTGACATTGTACAGGAGACAGGGATCAAGACCATCCCCGTGGAAAAGAAATCCAAAAAGCAAAATGGCTGTCTGGAGAGGCCTTACAAATAGCTATGAAAAGAAGAGAGGCAAAA
>SJYV01039084.1:743606-812485 GCA_006410875.1 Neotragus pygmaeus | reverse complement strand
TGAAACTAAAAAACACTTACTCCTTGGAAGGAAAGTTATGACCAACCTAGATAGCTTATTGAAAAGCAGAGACATTACTTTGCCAACAAAGGTCCATCTAGTCAAGGTTATGGTTTTTCCTGTGGTCAAGTATGGATGTCAGAGTTGGACTGTGAAGAAAGCTGAGTGTCAAAAGAATTGATGCTTTTGAACTGTGGTGTTGAAGAAGACTCTTGAAAATCCCTTGGACTGTAAGGAGATCCAACCAGTCCATTCTGAAAGAGATCAGCCCTGGGTGTTCTTTGGAAGGAATGATGCTAAAGCTGAAACTCCAGTACTTTGGCCACTTCTTGTGAAGAGTTGACTCATTGGAAAAGACTCTGATGCTGGGAGGGATTGGAGGCAGGAGGAGAAGGGGACAACAGAGGATAAGATGGCTGGATGGCATCACTGACTCAATGGACGTGAGTCTGAGTGAACTCCAGGAGTTGGTGATGGACAGGGAGGCCTGGCGTGCTGCTATTCGTGGGGTCGCAAAGAGTCAGACACAACTGAGCGACTGAACTGAACTGAACTGATATGAACTGAACCAGTCCTGGGTGTTCATTGGAAGGACTGATGCTAAGGCTGAAACTCCAATACTTTGGCCACCTCATGTTTTTAATTGTGCATTATCAACATTAATTTATAAATGTAAGCCAGGACAAAAACGAAAGTTTCTCTGCTTCCCAAGTCAATCACCAGCTTCAAAGCCATGGTAAGGATTCCATGCAAAGAGCAAGCACTGAATTCAGTGTTGTTTAATATACTGAAAGTCCTTTTTAAATCAAGAGATAACTCGTTTAGAGATTGTCTTCTTAGAAACTTTTGTAATAAAATCTATTTGTATCATTTCAAGAGCAATAAACTGGTTTGTTCAAGGATAGGCATTTTCCACCCTGACTTATCTTTTGAAACACAGCATAACCCAGAACCCCCAGAGATTTCAGCTATATGCGACTACTCAGGAAAGTATTAGTTTGCAATAGCAAAGAACATGCAGGGAACAGAGAGAGAAGGAAGGGAAGGAACAGTTGGAAAGTGAGACTTAATAGAGAAATAAAATAGCATAGGCTGCTTGGAATGGGACCTATGATCGCTGATGAAATCCTTGTGACCTGTAGCAAGTTCTGTCCAAGTCCAGAAAGAGGTCAAGTACCAAAGAGAGAGCTGGAATACAAAAGGGAAAAGGGAGGCAAAGGTGATGTTCTCAGATAATGCCCATCTGAGACATCATCATATCATCCATGTGTTGAAGATGATATAAGGAAGAGTACAGGGCAGTTCCAGGAACGTTGCAGCAAAGAACTAGCTGAGGCTGGGTTTTAGGGCCAGGCTTCTGAAAGGCAAGAACTGAGGAAAATCAGAGTATACACGAGGCGCCAGCAGGGTGGGACCATAAAGAAATAGGGCTCCACCCTCACGGAAGAGCTGCAATTCAGCACAGCTGCTAAAACACAGAGGGGCCAGGTATCCTCCATGCTTCTTGAGCAAAAGAGAAGCAGATTCCATGTCTGGAAGAGCTTCACTGGCGAGGTGATCTCTCTGGCTTCTTACCTGTCTGGCTCCTGAGATCCTTTAGGAGGGCAGGGCAGCCTCTACAGAGATGGGACTGAGACTGCAGGGGGCTGTGAGGGAATCCATGTACTATGCATTGAATTTTGCCAATTTCAGTACTGGGTGTGAAAGAGTAAGATGAAGAAATCATCTGAGATCTAGTCCCTGCTCTGCCACTAAATAATTATGGTATATTGGAAAAGTCACTTAGTCTTTCTGGAGTCTTAAGTAACACCCATCAGGGGGCCAGTGTTTCAGAGGGTTTCTATAACAAAAAACAACATAATAGTAATGACCATTAGGGGCCTGCATGGAATATTTCCACATGAGCTTCCAGGGCCAAGAGTCTGCTTCTCCTTTATATTTTAGCTCCCTCATCTAGAAAAATATGTTGAAGATACATGCCTTCTAGACTGGATATGATTTAACAATGCGAATTCCTTAGAAAAGTCCCTGCTGTTAGCTATCTCTACCATTTTCTTTCGTTTCTCATTACCATCAGTCTAGCTCAAATCCTTATCATCTCTCTGTTGAATAACTTTAATGGGGCTTCCCAGATGGCGCTAGTGGTAATGAATCCACCTGCCAATGCATGAGATGCAAGAGACAAGGGTTCAATCACTGGATCAGAAAAATCCCCTGGAGTAGGGAGTGGTAACCCACTCCAGTATTCTTGCCTGGAAAATTGCATGCAGACAGGAACATGGAGAGTTACAGTCTATGGGGCTGCAAAGAGTCAGACATGACTGAGCCCAGTAACAATGATCTCCACACCATTTCCCCATTTGCAGTGACTCCAACCAGGACTCAGCAACTAGAGTGGGGCTTCTTAAAGACCAATCAGGGAGCTTCCGAAAATTCCAAGTGTGGACCTGTAACATTCAGGGAATTCGCTGAATGCACACGAAGAGTGTGTATTTCTGAGAAAAAGCTCTTTAACTTTTATTAAACTTTAAAAATAATTTCAAAACAAGAGAAGTTACTGCAATGAGAAACCTACACACTGCAACTAGAGAATAACCCTGGCTCATTTCAACCAACAATAAAGACCCAACGCAACCAAAGTAAATATAAAAAAATTTTTAACAAAATTATTTTACTTCTTTTTTTCCCCCACCAAGTTTCTCCTCTTTTATTTGCTCCTCTAGGCAGGAAAACAACCCTAGGAGTTGTATAGACAGTATACAACAGTATAGACACTTCCTCCCTATTCTCTTGGGCCCTTTCTGACCTGGCTTTCATCTGCATCAGTGGACCAGGACTATTATTGTGAAGGTCACTGGTGACAGTTCTCTAATGGCTTCTCATCTCATCCAAAATAAAAGCCAAAGTTTTACAATGACCTACAGTGTCCTCTGCGGCCTGGTTCCTCATAATTACTCTGTTTCTTCCATTCTCTCTTAACCATTCTGTCCACTTCTGCCAAATTGGCCTCCTCTCTGTTCCTCACTGTATTAAGATTGCTCTTCACGCCAGGGCTTTTGCACCTGGAATTCCCTCCTCTTGGGTGCTCAAGCTACCACACAATTGCACTCATCTCACACGCTAGCAAAATAATGCTCAAAATTCTCCAAGCCAGGCTTCAGCAATATGTGAACCGTGAACTTCCAGATGTTCAAGCTAGTTTTAGAAAAGGCAGAGGAACCAGAGAAATTGCCAACATCCGATGGATCATTGAAAGGGCAAGAGAGTTCCAGAAAAACATCTATTTCTGCTTTATTGACTATGCCAAAGCCTTTGACTGTGTGGACTGCAGCAAACTGTGGAAAAGTCTTAAAGAGATGGGGATATCAGACCACTTGACCTGCTTCTTGAGAAACCTATATGTAGATCAGGAAGCAACAGTTAGAACTGGTCGTGGAACAACAGATTGGTTCCAGTGGAAAAAGAAGTATGTCAAGGCTGTATGTATATTGTCACCCTGCTTATTTAAGTTATATGCAGAGTACAGCATGAAAAACGCTGGGCTGGATGAAGCACAAGCTGGAATCAAGATTGCTAGGAGAAATATCAGTCACCTCAGATATCCAGCTGACACTACCCTTATGGCAGAAAGTGAAGAACTAAAGAGCCTCTTGATGAAAGTGAAAGAGGAGAGTGAAAAAGTTGGCTTAAAGCTCACCATTCAGAAAACTAAGATCATAGCATCTGGTCCCATCACTTCATGGCAAATAGATGGGGAAACAGTTGAAACAGTGACAGACTTTATTTTGGGGTCTCCAAAATCACTGCAGATGTTGATTGCAGCCATGAAATTAAAAGATGCTTACTCCTTGGAAGGAAAGTTATGACCAACCTAGACTGCATATTAAAAAGCAGAGACATCACTTTGCCAACAAAGGTCTGTCTCGTCAAGGCTATGGTTTTTCCAGTTGTCATGTATGGATGTGAGAGATGGACTATAAAGAAAGCTGAGTGCCAAATAATTGATGCTTTTGANCACAGGCAAAACCTGTTCAGGAAAACTAAGATCATAGCATCTGGTCCCATCACTTCATGGCAAATAGATGGGGAAACAGTTGAAACAGTGACAGACTTTATTTTGGGGTCTCCAAAATCACTGCAGATGTTGATTGCAGCCATGAAATTAAAAGATGCTTACTCCTTGGAAGGAAAGTTATGACCAACCTAGACTGCATATTAAAAAGCAGAGACATCACTTTGCCAACAAAGGTCTGTCTCGTCAAGGCTATGGTTTTTCCAGTTGTCATGTATGGATGTGAGAGATGGACTATAAAGAAAGCTGAGTGCCAAATAATTGATGCTTTTGAACTGTGGTGTTGGAGAAGACTCTTGAGAGTCTCTTGGATTGCAAGGAGATCCAACCAGTCCATCCTAAAGGAGATCAGTCCTGAGTGTTCATTGGAAGGACTGATGTTGAAGCTGAAACTCCAAATACTTTGGCCACCTGATGAAAAGAACTGACTCACTGGAAAAGACCCCGATGCTGGGAAAGATTGAAGGTGGGAGGAGAAGGTGATGACAGAGGATGAGATGGTTGGATGGCATCTCAGACTCAATGGACATGAGTTTGAGTAAACTCCAGGAGTTGGTAATGGACAGGGAGACCTGGCGTGCTGTGGTCCATGGGGTCACTAAGAGCTGGACACGACTGAGAGATTGAACTGAACTGAACTGAGGATGATCTTCTCATAGAAACTCACAGCTGATTTCCCCACTTCTTTAAGGGTGTATCTCAAATTTACCTTTCTATAAGAATTTCTCGGGGAATCTCAAGTGAAATTTAAACGTCTTCTTGAACACTTCATATTCTCTTTCCCTGCATTACTTTTTTCTCCTCAGTATATATCATTTTCTAACATAACATATATTTTACTTATCTATTTGATTTATCAGATCTTTTGCTTAATAGAATGTAAGCTCCATGGGGGCAAGAATTTATGTCTGTTTTTTTCACTGTTAAATCATCAGAATCAAGAACAGTGGTGGGCACGTAGCAGATTCCTTAGCTATACTTGCTTAAGAAATCGATAAATGAATCTTATTTTACATACTAACAGCATTTAAATTTGTTAAGGGTGCTTTCTTCCTTGAACCATTTTCTTCACTTGTTTTCCAGAATTACACTATTAAAAGGTATGTGTGGGTCCAGCTACTCCTCGCTCAAAAGCCAATAAATAGTCCAGGGTGGAGGGAAGGAAAGTTTGCTTATTTCAGATGCTGGCAATTGGTGGGGGAGGGTGACAGATACCTGTTCAAAGGCTGACTCCCCCACAATGACAAGCAGGGGGTGAGAGCTTTAACAGGCACATTGGAGGAGAGGTTCTACATGCAGAAACAGTGCAAGCATCTCTAAGTCATCTTTGCATCGATCATCAGTGGTCTTACCAGCATCATCATGGCTGTTGTAGGTACAGCTAATCTTCACTCCCAGGATCCATTTGTTCCCATTTCTTTGCAGCCAGTTCTCGGAATGGTGGCAACTCATGTCCTGGTACAGTCTGATCATCATGTAGGTAACTTCTCCACCTGGTGTTTTGGTATCTATAAGACAGCTCACAGGATATGGCTCAGAATATTACCCACAGCCCTCGAGAAAGCGCTAAAGGTCCTTGCCTGTGCTTCATGACTTAGCCTCCTCTGACTGTTCTTTGTTTCCACATTTCTCACTTCCCTGATTAAACTTATCCTTTGACTAAAGTTTTCCACAAACAAAAGGCAGGCAGAGGACATGGTCTGTCTGTGTGTGGTGGGGGGCAAGAACCATACGGTCCATTTTCACTAGCTTTTAGTCCTTTTTACCCCATTTATTCCTCAATGACCCAAACTATTAATGTTAGCATGTCTCAGCGCTATGGTTCAATTGTTGTGTGTTCAGTCATGCTGACTCTTTGTGACCCCATGGACTATAGCCTCCAGGCTCCTCTGTCTATGAAAAGTTCCAGGCAAGAATACTGGAGCCGGTTGCCATTTCCTACTCCAGGGGATCTTCCTGACCCAGGGATCGAACCCGCATATCCCACAACTCCCGCAGCGACAGGCAGATTCTTTACCACTGAGCCACCTGGGAAGCCCATGGGTTCAACTGTGTCCCCCCAAATCCATATGTTGCAGTCCTAATCACCAGAGCCTCAGAAAGTGAACTTACTGAGATTGGTTTTTACAGAAGTAGCCAAATTAAAGTGAGTTCATTGGGAAGGGTTCTGATCCCATATGACTGGTGTCCTCATAAAAAAAAAGGGAAATTTGGAGACACACAACACATAGGGAGAACCCCATGTGAAGATCAAGCCAGAGATTGAGGTAACACTTCCACAGGCAGAGGTTGCCAGCAAACCACCAGAAGCCAGGAAAGAGGATTCAGTTCTCCATCACGGTGCTTGGAAGGAACCAACCCCAGTAACAGCTTGATCCCTGACTTCTAACCTCTGGAAACAATACCCTTCTGCTGCTTGAGGCTCTCTATATGTGGTGCTTTGTGATGCCAGCCCCAGTGAATGAATACACTCAGGGGTTTCAGGTGTTGAGATTTTTCTCTAGCCACATTCAGTCCTTGGGTGATCTCACTCTTTTGTGTCTTTAAATCCCATCTACACACTGAAGACTCTCATTAATTTATCTCCAACCCAGTGTCTCCTCAACTCCTCACAGTTATCCCCAACTCTACACAACATCAGATTTAACCCATCCAAAACAGACCTCATCTTCCCCAGGAACCCCCTTACCCACAGTGTTCTTCATCTCACTTAATGGAAACCTCATCCTTCAAGTTGCTCAAGTCGTTTCCCTTGGGATCATTCTGGACTTTTCTCTTTCATATCTTCCATTTATCAGCAAAAAGCTTGATTCTCCTTTTGAAATGTGTTCAGTCCACTTCTCACCACCTGCCCTGCTGGTGCCCTGGTAGCCATATTGTCTCTCCCATGATTCATAGCAGCAGTCTCCTCACGTGTCTCCATCTTCCCTCCTTTGCCCCCTTTCACCCTCTTCCCAGTACAGCAGTCAGATTGATCGTGACAACATGCATTTCAGCAAATGCAAAATTCTGCATTGTTTCTTCCTCTCACTCCCCAAGCCCTTAACAGTGGCCCGTGAGGCCTCACAAGTTCTGTGCTGTGTGCTTAGTCGCTCAGTCATGTCCGACTCTTTTCGACCCCATGGACTGTACCCTCGCAGGCTCCTCTGTCCATGGGGATTCTCCAGGCAAGAGTACTGGTGTAGGTTGCCATTCTCTCCTCTAGGGGATCTTCCCAACTCAGGGATCAAACCCAGGTCTCCCACAATGCAGGGAGATTCTTTACCGACTGAGCCACCAAGGAAGCGTCACAAGTTCTAGTCCTTGGTGACACCTTTGACCTTGTCTCCTCCTCAGCCCTTATCCAGCTCACACTGTTTGGGGCATCCTGCCTTCCTTGCTGTTCAGATGTGCCAGATTGTTCCCTCACTTGCTCTTGATCTTGCTTCTGCCTAGAGCACTCATCTCCCAGATATCCTCCTAGTACATCACAGTCATTTAGCAAATGTCTCTTGAAGGAATAGGGAGTCAATTGAGAAGATTCATATTAATGAGATAAAATCAAAACTCTTTAGGGAACTCCCTGGCAGCCCAGTGTTTAGGACTCCACGTCTTCACTGCCAAGGGCCTGGGTTTGATCCCTGGTCAGGGAACTAAGATCCCACATGCTTTGTGGCATGGCCAAGAAAATATATAAATAAAATAAAACTCTAGATTCACATTCAAATTGCACTTTAATGATGCCTAACTTTGATCTTCATAAGCTTCTTGTGTGCAAATAGCATCTAGAAGTTTTCTGTTTTCACTGCAGTGAGCATTTTGCATAGAAAAGTCACTGAACAAAGAACTATAATTTGTGAAATCAGATATGAAGGAAAGGTACAGTTAGTCCAATTCATTTCCATTTGTATAAACTATTTTCCAATTACTGGTAATTCTAGACTAGTCTCTCCTCATGTAGCCATTTGTTCTAATTCTAGCAAATGAAACTGAGCAAGGTTCTGCCTGTAATGATGATGATTGTTCATTAATAGTTAGGGGCTACCTGATTCTACCTAACCTGATTTTCCTTGTCATTTCTTTAAGTCTTTTTGGTGAGAATTTAAGATGCATAGGCTGGGATTTCAAAAAATCCCTGCGTGGACATATTCATTTTTTTTAAATCATTTTTTGGGGCTTTTATAGTTATTGTTGTTGTTGCTGTTTAGTAGCTCAGTCATGTCTGACTCTTTGCAACCCCATGGAGTGTAACCCACCGGCTTCCCTGTCCACGGAATTCTCCAGGCAAGAATACTGGAGTGGATTGCCATGCCCTCCTCCAGGGAGGAGGAGTTATAGTTTTAGAGTTTATAGAGTTATAGAGGAGGGATTTATAGCTATAGAACCTTGGTTTTTCACTGAACACATGATCTTCCAGAAAAAAAGAAAATTCCCAGCCTCTTTTGCAAATGACTGTGACGATAACACTATGTTCTACTCAAGGGAATGTTAATGTAAGATATCAGTTAAGAGAGAATCAGCAGGCACTCTTTTTTCCCTTTTCTTCTAGGCCTCTTCCTCCATCCTGCTGCCTAAAATGCAGGTATGATGGCTGGAACCCTAGTTGCAATTTTGGATAATGTGGAAAAGGGCTATGTCCTAGAAAATGAGGGGTGAGCTAGAAGGGGTTTAGATTACTGAGGGACTCATGGAGCAGAACCATCATGCTAACCCTTGACATTTTACTTCTGGCCTTGTATTAGAAAGAAATTTCTCTCTTATTTAAGTCACAGTTATTTTAGAACACACCCAAAGTCAAATATAATTCTACCCTAAACATCACAAGAACTATTTAGTTCCTGGAACTTTGGAGCTACAACAAATTATTGCAAAGAATCAAAACAGTATAAAGAGTCAAAACAACAGAAAGTGCCTGCAATGATAATCAAAGGTCTTTATTTTCTACATTTATTTTCTCACAATAATTTTGGAAAAATAGTTGTTTCTCCAAATGTACTTTCACAGAAGAAAGCTGATATGACCTAAGCATTATCTGAGAGACAATGGAAAAAATATTTATCACTGAAAAACAAGTGCTCTGTTCAGTTTACACGTTACACATACTTAACACAAGCATAAAGGAAAAGTTCAGTGTCAGAAATAGAGGCCATTCTCCTTAACTGAAACATTCGATCAGAAGAGTATTTGGCAATTAGAGATTCAAATTTGAAAGATTTTAAAATCTCATTCAAAATAAATGCTGCCTAAGAACACGGAAACACACAACATTTTCTGAAAATCTTTTTTTAAAAGAATTTTTTTAAATCTTTGCTTTTGGTATTCTCTTAGATACTCTGAAGTTTATTTAACACAGAATCTGCTCAACCTTCAAATTTAGATGTGCTAATTATCTCCTCCACTCTTTTGCATAGTTAAGTATGCATGTCCTATAAATAAACACATCAATTTTGCTCGATTACTATCCTTCCAAAAAGCCTCATATAATTGGAATTAACCTAGTATTTACTTATCATTAAATATATTTTTATTAGAAAGGATACACAGCACATGAAATCACAGAATTCTCATGAGTTAAAGACAAATTTCAGAACTCACAAATAATATTTACAGTGTAAACATCACAGTTATTACATCAGAGTAAAATAAATCACAACATTCACAACACAATGTATTTTATTTGGTTTTGATATTGAAGTAGTTTTCTTGAATTACTTATGTAGAACTCAAAATAAAATTACTTCACTTATTGTTTTCCTTCAAGAATTCTGAAAAAGAAAGAATTGGTGTTTTAAGCATAAAATCATTTTTATTTACAGCCTCTGACTTTCATTTACTGATCCACTCATTTAATAAATATTTATCTTTGCACTTGATCAGCAGCTTTTGAGAGGGGATCACATTTTGGAATATCAAGAGGGACTCTTCCAAAGATCTTATTGTTGGGAAGGGAGCCAGAATGTGAAGGGGTTCTTTAACTAGTCATAAATAATTGCTTATTTGTACTTTTCACAATTGGCTGACCAGCAAAACTTCCTGTTAAAAGAATTTGCCCAATGTCACCCATTCAAGATAGCAAAAAATGGAGGATGGAATCTCATAAAGGGACAGAGTAATGAATCCTCTGTTATATTGTAGTGCCTACTGTATTTATTAATTTAATGGAAAAGTCTTATTTGATAAACTTCTTTGAGAATCTGTATGTTACTCTCTTTTTTGAGCATTCGAGGAGTTTGTTTCTCTGAAATGCCTGTGCATGATGAGGAAAGGGCACCTGCAGCAGCCTTGAACACATATCTCTCTTATTTTTTGTGTTGTTGTTTTGTTTTGTTTTGTTAATTTATTTATTTTAATTGGAGGCTAATTACTTTAAATATCGTATTGGTTTTGTCCATATATCAACATGAATCTACCACGGGTATACACATGTTCCCCATCCTGAACCCCCCTCTCTCCTTCCTCCCATACCATCCCTCTGCATCCCTTGGGTGCACCAGCCCCAAGCATCCTGTATCCTGCATTGAACCTGGACTGGCGATTCATTTCTTACATGGTATTATATATGTTTCAATGTCATTCTCCCAAATCATCCCACCCTCTCCCTCTCCCACAGGGATCTTTCATGCTACAGTAGCAGAGTTGGACAAATGTTACAGAAACAATAGAATACACAAAACCAAAAGTTTGTCCTCAGAGTCCCTTAGAGAAAAATTGTGACAACTTGATATAGTGATGCTACAAAATTTTTTTAAAGACTTGCCAAGCATTATAAAAATATTTTATGAGCTACTGTAAACATTAATGTAACTCAGGAAAGATATGCCTTGTGTTCATGTTCACACAAAACAATTTGGATAACAACCTTGTCAACTTAGCAAAGAAAAAAAAATCTGTTTGTGTTTTCTCTACTCCAAAAATGTTTTACAGTGGATATTACTAGAGTCGTAGTATCTACACTCACTTTATAGATAAAATAAGCTAAATTTGACTTTTACTCCATGAAGTTTATTATGTTTCAAGAACTACAATACCTACTGTTCACCTAAAGCTATCACAAATTTGTTAATTGGCTATACCCCAATGCAAAATAAAAAGTTAAAAAAAAAAGAAACATAATGAGACCCAGAGTGTCTTGGTATTTTCACAGTAACAAGCCACACTGTAATTTGGTAGTATTTCCTTATACTTAAACGAGATGCTAACAGTCAATTGTGAGACTGGACTTTAATAAAAGCAACATGGCTTCACTATCAAAGAGAAAGCCAATTTTCTCAGTAGTGTGATTCAGTCTCTTTTTTCAATATTTCTTCAAAATGACAGGAATGAGTCTGAGCAAAGTAGGAGGTACTCAACTGTTTACTCATTGTGAACTGTCTCTTTCATGCTATCAGAACACTGTATGAACAGTTTCAAGCTCCACTAAGCTGTGATCCACTTAGGTAGAAGCGTCTTTCTTAGATAAGGCCTCACTGGGAGAACATTATAATGTTTTTTACCAAGTGAGTCCTACCTACTTAAATACTGAGATGATTCCCACTAGCATATAAGAACACACAGATATACTCACCACTGGGAAGTTGTCAACAGCTTTGCTCCAAAGAGCTTTCTCATCATTTTTCTAACTCTTCAAGAAAGTCAGGAGACTCTCCTTCACTGCTGCAGACCAGAAAGAGAGAACTGTGCTTGTGAAGGCTCTTGGATGAGAAAGCTTCCAAAGAAAAGGTGACGCATGGCCTAGACTGTCCAGGGTGCTCAGTTAAGTGTTCTCAGGGCTAAACACTTCTGTTTCAGATGAGACATTACCTTTGACTGGCTCTTCAGTCTTAAATTGTCTAAAAGCTTTCTTAAAGAATTATAATCTATCTGGTGGGCAAAGAGATCCATCTTGCTTGACCTCACCCAAACAGAATTCTCTTGAGTACTCCCCATCTAAACAAAAATAACTGGAATAAAAGAGAGATAGGGTCACATTTCCTATAAACTATGTTCCAATATTTACATACCATGGTAAGACACAGGTTTTACCAAATCTGAGAAGACAAAAATAATTCATGGTTTAATTTGGTAAAATACAGAAAATTGAATTTGCAGGTAAAAAGGGAATTCCATGTGGTAACAAATTGCTAGTTGACTGTCCTTCACATGTTTTAAAAAGCAGCACTTTTGATAAAACCTGTTCCTAGACCCAGACTAGATGTCTCTACAGTCATCATTTTTAACCCTGGAGGCACATTAGCATCAACTGGGGAACTCAAAAAGTACCAGCGTCCACAGCCACATGCCTAGGGACACTAATGTCCTGGCAATTGATTTTGGGTTAGGGTCAGACATCAGTATTTTTTATATCCTCCAGGGTAATCTAATGTTAGCTAAGGTTGAGAATTACTGCTTCAAAGGTAGAGAGGGAGACATGTCTCCATATGCAACTACTATTTTGAAAGTCAGTTATAATTTCTCATGTTAACAAGTTCTCATTTCTTTACCTTCGCTTTCCATTTAGTATTGAGTTCAAGTATTTCTTCACAGCCATTTGTTTTCGAAGGCGTGTGTAGTTGTCAGTGAAGACAGCATCTGAGTGGCGTTTGATTGGTCCCTGGTCTTCTGAGATGCTATTGCTAAGAAACATGAGGATAAGGAAGTCAAATAATAATTTCTTGGAGTCAGATAAAAAGGAATTCCAACACCTAGCTCATTTTCTATCAGCAAAAAACTGAAAGAAAAAAGCCTCTAAGCTTAAGGATGGGGGAGCATGGAATAATCCAGTGTACTTTGAGCTTTACTAGGGTGCCTTTAGACATTCTGTCCTAACTGAGCAAATAATTTATAAAAAAGAAAAGAGGGACTAATTGAAATTGTGTTCTTCCATTGGAAGAAAGAGTTCTTTAAAAGTAAATGCTTCTTAAAAACATGAATGAATGCTTCTTCATGAACAGATGCCAATTTAAGTAATGCCATATAAAATTCAGTTATTAACGATTTAAAGACAAAATCTTCCAAAGTTTAGTTTGAGCAGCAAGTAAAATACAAACGCTATAACTAGCCTTAAAATTTGCTTCAGTTTATAATACGTCTTATTTTATTTTTACTGTGTCTAGTTTAGTTTGTTTGCCAATTTATAAATGATTATTTAAGAAAAATAAGTGTGTCTGAGCCTATGAATATGATATTACTAGGAAACCTTATTTTCTTAATCCATGGGTCTAGTATATTTTATTGAAGTATATAAATTATTTTATAATGAAATTAAACATTATTAAGAGTTATCAATTTTGAATAAAATAAATAAGTTGCTTACAGTGAAGATATAATTGTCTAATTTAATAACCATAACATGTTTTTTAATAGTAATAAATTCTCTTTACCTAACTCGTTTTCCAATAAGGGACTCAAGGTACTTTTTGGCAGAAAGTTGACCCAAGAGTCTACTATAGTCACTGGTAAAAACTCCATCAGCATGTCTGACATTTCTGAAACAAAGAAAAAATGATAGTCATTATTTTGTAAATAGTTTGCTAAAAGATTATTTTGGCTCATTAAATAAAAAGGAAACATCAACTTATTTGATAGCTTCTCATTCAAACTTAAGTCCAAAAGGAAGTTTTTAAACAACTGAGTAAATAATATATTCTAGTGACTTATTTCCAGCCCCAAATTTTGAAAAATTGAAGAAATTAGCTTTTTAAGAAGCATATCTCAATATGAATTAATTTCTCTGTAAAACTAATTCTTTTCTAAGAAATATTGGTGGGAAGATATATTTATTTTCTGTTTATTCATGGTGATTTATTTCTTCTAATCTGAATAAAGATATATGCAAGGAGGAATTATTTTGATTTTAGCAAACCTTATTATCCCTTTTGCTATTTCTTCTGCCAAAAGGTTGTAACAAAATCTCTTAAGATAGAAAGACTCTAAAAGTCTATCAACCAAATTTTCCATCCAAATGAAAAATACTTCATGCTTTTCTTTCTGGATAGTTAGTCTGTCTATACTGGAATGTTGCTCTGGACAATATTCTATGAAATGAATAGCTTTTATTATTAGACACCCTTTCTTTACATAGAAGTGAAACTCTTAACTTAGAACTTTTTCCATCATGGAATCTCAAATACTGTAGTTTTACTACTGTTGGCATAATTTCTGATGTTAAAAATGTATGCAACATAATATAGGTGGATGACTTGCTTAGCTTGGCCTGTTGCAATCTCTGCAAGTAAAACTCATGCAAGCATCAATAGTTTCAATAAATCAGGCTGAATGAAGCCACAACACATGGAAACTCATAGTGCAATGCTATGAGAATAGCTTCATGGTGACACAAAAATAAAATGTTTAGATTTCAAAAAAGTATTTGCTAAAATAAAACTCAATAAAAATGAACTCACCTGGATACATCATAATAAGGTGCATCATTTTCAGCTAGTGCATCTTGTAAAATGTCAGTGTCTGCTTTTAATGAAACTTGATCAGGTTCATTTGCTTCTTCAAATGGTATTCTGTCCCCCATCCTGGTAGGAAAAAATACAGTAAAGTAAAATGCATTCCTTTCTCAGAAGCTGGTGCTTACAGTTTTACAGTCATTTGAGATGAGATACTCAAAATCTTAGGAAATATCACCCACTCATACTATATGGATGGCAAAACTGAATTAATGACTTTTATAGTTTATGAAAGTGTAAATAGTAAAATTCTTGTTTATCTCATAGAACAGATGCCATACAACTTTTAAAAGCTGTATGTAACAGAAGTTAGAGCTACTTAGCTCAGTCTTTCAGAACATTAAGCAAAGTACACTTCCTTGGCAATAAGTAGCTTCACTTTGCAAAGTACACAGGTAGAAAGATCTTCCACAAAATAGAAACTTTGGAAATTTTTTTATATTCAATATGAAAATTGCAAGCAATTCACATATTTCTTGATGGCCAGTATCATGTGTCTCAACATTTCTCAAGTTCTGAGTATTAACTATTTTTCTTTCTCTGAGTCCATAAATTTTATTTCAAAGATTCACTTTGGTGTGGTGCGTTTCTATATATTGACCAAGTCCAAAGACTCTCTCCATCTCTGAATAGTCATTCAAACTCAGTGAATTTTGTTTTCAATTTTATGTAGTAACACAATTTTAATGAAGGCTATACAATGCTTTACTGGAAGGCCAAGAATAGTCCCGCCTATACAAGGACTTTGTGGGTACATGCACAGTTTGAACACCAGCACAGTTAAAATCATGTGTGTGCATGTTTCACTGTTACCCTATTAAGAACTGTGCCGGCTACTGGGCACTTGTATATCTTTGGGTGAGGCAATTCTTGGTAGTCAGGAGCAAGCAGCCCTCTTTGAGGGTGAAGTTTAGCAATTAATGTAAGCTTCAGCATTCTTGAGATTATTCATCTTTTTTGATATTAACTATTCAGATAGACTAGTTTTATTTAATTATCAAAGCAACATACAATCTGGCTTTAAGCAAATTTCACAGAAAACCACTAACAGCTAAGAGATTGTTCATTTTATTGAGCATATGCTTACCTTGAACAAAGAATTAGAAATGAGAAAATAAGCAAAGATGTGTAAACTGGAAAGAAAAATAAAGCTCATGCAGTTTCCTTTTACTGTTTACTTCTTTAGCATAAATTTATTTCAAATAAAGCTTTAAAGGTGAGTCGTATTATATGAATTTGAAATATGAAATGCAATATAGAGAGCAGTAAAATGAAGGATTTGTGGTAAAAACTAAGCACCTTAAAATTCACTCATTCGGGAAGGGTAACTCAGCAGATTAATTATCTCACAATTTTTAACATTGACAAATTGATTCTGCCTAGATAGTCTGTCCAACATGATTTTATACATATTCCACTAATCAACTGTTCATGATTATTTGCTGATTGATCTCAAAAAATGAACTCAAATGAAGTGGGCAACTAGACACCTATTTTTCTATCAGAAACTGAACTGAACTGAGGTGACAATGGAGAACAGCTAATTACTCAACTGAAACTGGTTTGAATGAAAGGAAATCCAAGACCTTTTCTGCCTTGCTTGGAAATGTGATCCTTCTTACCCATAAAACTAGTCATCGACACTGTCTTTCTGGTCCTGAGAGTGAATTCTAAAACTCAGAATAATCATGTTGCCCTGAAGTTGAAAAAACTTGCTTAACAAGTCAACTGACAGATCTGAATAACTAACACATAGTTTACAAAATTGAGTTGTCTGAAATAACATATCAGAAATCCCCATTTACATGGAGGAAGAATGTTCAACTCTCTGAATTGAAAGAGAGCCTACCTCAGAGCTGAAGGTGCTCCAAAAAGAGGCCATGCCAAGGTCTGGGAGAAGAGCACGCTGAACAGCGTCAGGAACACAAGAAGCTGGGACTTACTTCTTGTTTCCATCGCAGGACCTGGAAGGGGAGACAATCACAGCTGTAAGTTTTCCCAACCACAGCTGTGCCTGGAAGGTGACTCTGTGTGTCTAGCAGTAATTCCTGAGGACTCATGAAGAGTTTAGAAAAAGCGATTTACATCTTACAGAAAGTGTTAAACTGCAGTAGGATTACTATTTAAATCAAGAAGGTTTGGGGGTGTGTGAACAGTGCTTGAATAAAGATTAGGAACCTTTCAACTTCTGCCTATCTCTCACTAGGCACAAGATTGAATGCAATACTTTTATAGGACTGGAAGCAACCATAGGGCAATTTTCTTATAACAGAGTTGTAACATCCATGTTTAGTATATTTTCTAACTATGAAGCAGCTTCAAGAAACTGCTATTTCTTCTTCTACTCTAAGTTTTTAGTACCTGAGTAATAGAAAAGTGGAGTGTCATCTATTTAATAATTTGTGTATACCAATACATATATATAGATCAGTAAAATTATTTTATATATACATTTTTCCTCTTAATTATAGACTTTACTGGGAGCTTAATCTCCTTAAGGAGTCTGGGTCTGAACAAACTAATTCAATTAATAGTGTAAATTAATACCAAAAAATCACCGGAGCTCATATTACCACCAAAATAATTTCTGCCATATAAGGAAAAATATAACAAATGCAAAGCTTGTATATTTTTACATCTAATTTACTTACACATTTCATTTGTAAATAGGATGCAGATAGAAACTTCAGAGTTTGGTGCCTGTTTCTTGTGCTGTTTGTAAGACTCACAGCATTTAAACTCAGGAGAAAATAAATGTTTTGTAAGTTCACATAATTAAAAATGAAATGGAAAGAACAGCACTAAGTAACAAGTTGAAACTTTCAATACATATGTACCCACTGAACTTTCAGTTAAAAATTTATAAACAAGCCAAAAAAAAAAAAACCCTACTTGAAGGCATTATTTTAAAGTTGGCATTGAGTAAAAAAACAGCGTAAAGCATTTCCAACTAAAGAATTCAGAAAACCCATTCTTATGTGAGAAGTTGAGGCATTTCTATACTTACCAAGTGACTTAAGAAACTTGCATTTTTATTGTTGTAAAGAAGGAACACTGTAAAGTTATTTTTCAAGAGAAATAAAAACTCAGTATATCCTGAGAAAAGTTCCAGAGTCAGGGGGAGGAAAAAAAGAAAAAAGGTAAAGTTTTCACTTACTTTGCTGAGTAGTGTTCCTTGAGAGCTTTCTGTTCTGAGACTATGAGAGCTGTCTCAGGTGCTGAAGTCCTGGGAGTCGACAGTCTTCACGAGTTCTCTTGCCCTTACAGCTGAACCAGAACTTGGTGCTGGCTGAGGTTGGCTACTATTGCCAGCAACTGCTTCTCACTCTACCCTGACCAGCATTTCAAGCCCATCATTTTATAGGGCTTATGCGTTGGGCTGAGCAATCACACAGCTCTTGGAAAGACGTCACAGTAGTACTCTCATGGGATGAATAGGACTTGAAGTTCTTATTAAATTGTCATTATGCTTGATTTATATAAATTTAGAGTGAGTAACTTCAAGATGTAAGATATAAAGAGGAAATTTACTTTTCTTTAAACAGAAAAAGGTACTGAGCTTCATGTGAAATATTTTAATCTCTAGTTAGTAGTAATGAAATAAAAGAATGATTAGTATTATGCCCAGGGCCGCTGGGAATGCCTCTAGAAAATAAGAATTTTATGTGTAGGAACAGATGCAGAAAGCAACAAATACTTAGGCTCATGGGCTTGCCAATGTATAATTCTCCTTTATTACAAGTCATCAATTGCCCTAAAGCCTTTTTATTTTTATACTATTCATATAGACTCTGACTTAATCTTTTCTGAGATCTATCTTAATTGTAAAACCACCAGAAATAAATTTCCACATTCTTTCTATTATTACATTTTCCTTATATTGAAACTAATCCCTGGGTAAATTTTCAAAAAGCCTCTAAGATAGTGTAATTAATATGAACACTATTGCATAGAATAGTAGCAGTACTGCTGTTTCATATTAGTAGAAAATGTCATCATTCCTAATGCATTTTCACATACATGATCTCAATGATCCCCCCCCAAAATAAATTATCATACTAGATAACCCCAAAGGGTCATTTTTTCTTTCTTTTTAAAAGTCATACTCATCAATTTTTTAAGTTCTTGCCCCATGTGGAATTTTATGTATCCCTGAACGTATACCAACATCCATAGCAGTTTATAACATTTCCAGCTCAGTCACTTGACAGGTTATTTCAAAGACCTGGTTGGAAAGCCTTTATGGAGCACTTTGACAAACACTTAATTTCTATTTGTGGGTTTCTAATTCAAAGTAGCCTAGCATACATTCAATCAGAGTTTAAGGTAAAAAATACAGAAGCCTGAACAACTTCATGAACAACAGAGTAAAATGCTATTCTTCCTTTTACTTAAAAAAATGACCGGGATATGTATTTTTACATTTTTCTTTGTAAGTTCCTGAGGGAAGGGGTAACAGCTCTTAAATCTCCTTTCCTTCTACTTTATGATTTCAGTATCTATTTTCAAATCTAGTAAAAGAATATCCTGCTATGCTTCGTCATATTTTCTAACCCAGTTACAAGAAAAATTAAATGAATTAAATTTCAAAATGTCTGGAAATTTGTTTCCCAGTTGACAGCTCTGACTTAAGCCAGAGTTCCTGTGGCTTAATTCCAGGAAATCTTTTTTTACCTGATGGTTATAAGCTAGAGGTTGACATTATTCTCATATGGAATCTTTTTATCTTTAGCTTTTCGTCACCTAATTCCCAGGGAAGCAATTTTATTTAAGAACAGCAACAGCAAAATATGTTGATTGAGAGTCACAGGAAATCCAATGCTCAAGGTAAGCAGAAAAAACCTAAAAGTAAGACATAAAAGTTTATTTATTACTTGGCCTAAGCAAGCACTTAGCATTCACACAGAGTACCCACAGTAGGTTTTCCAATGGTGAAGACAGTCTCTCCAGTTATAACAATAAATTATAATAATAAAACACAAAATAGAATTAATTCAACCTTAATACCTCTGAATAAAAGTAAACTAAATCAAAGAACTGCATTTTCTCCTATGAATTCAAACTAATAGAAAGCAAAACTGAATTTCAAAATGGGATCATAGCACCATCTGCAGGTTTATAAGTCTTAAATCACAGATTTTTTTTTAATGTGTGTTTTTTTTTTCTTCTTCTTTTATTTTCTTTAAGGAAATAGATGTAAACCAGAGGTCTTTTATCCAGCTAAATTATGGAGTTTTCCAGAAAAATAACCATGTGAGAAAATACTGTAGCTGAGTTTATCCTGAACACTTTGTTACTATAAAATTCAGTAAACACAAAACTACAAATACGAATTTACTGTTTAAATCTGCTTTCCCCCCTACTTTGGCATATCTTTCCACAATGTTCCCACATCTCTAGCAGAACTTATTTCCTACCTAAAACTTTTCATGAAAATGATATTATAAAAAGAACAACAGGCACACACAGATTCATTTCAAAAGGCTGAAAAATATTAACAAAGAAAAACGTTTTGTTACGTTTGAAAATTGTATGAAACAAAATTTCAGTGCTCATCAATGAAGTTTTATTGGAACACGGAAATGCTTTTTCAAATATGTATTATCTCTGGCTGCTTTTGTGATACAATGGCCAAGCTGCATAGTTGTGACAGAGACCGTATAGCTTGCAAGACCTAAAATGTTTACTATTTGACCCTTTACAAATAAGCTTTGTGGACATCTGGCCTAGAGCCTCCTGTTAAGGAAGATATTTAAGAAGTTGTGTTAAACCTAGCATTCTTAAATCCTTTAGATTTCAATAACTTGTACTAGGAAATATATGCATGCATATTATATATATATATATGTATATATATATATAAGTAAAATTAAGTCACTCAGTCATGTCTGACTCTTTGCGACCCCATGGACTATGGCCCGCCAGGCTCCTCTGTCCATGGGATTCTCCAGGCAAGAATACTGGAGTAGGTTGCCATTTCCTTCTCCAGGGGATCTTCCCGACCCAGGGATGGAACCCAGGTCTCCTGTATTAGAGACAGACGCTTTAACGTCTGAGCCACCAGGGAAGCCCCACTTTTAATATACACTATGGATAATATGGCTTCCCTGGTGGTTCAGATGGTAAAGAATCTGTCTGCAATGCAGGAGACCTGGGTTCAATTCCTGGGTTGGAAAGATCTCCCAGATAAGGGAACAGTTACCCACTCCAGTATTCTGGCCTGGAGAATTCCATGGACAGAGGAGCCTGGCAGGCTACAGTCCATGGGTTGCAAAGAGTCACACGCAACTGACTGACTTTCACTTTCACTTTCTAGGATAATATGTTTGTATGTAAATTGCCTGTGTGTTATATACATAATGTATGCAGATATCGAATGCCTCCCTCTACTGAATACTCTCCCATTGCCCCTTTGCATCTGTTCTCTGCTCTACTATGCTCTGCGGTCCTCTGACTTCTGGTTGGACTTAGCCAAAGGGAGGCACTAGTAGAAAACTAAGGGACTGAATATTAGAGAAAGAATTGTTCTGAATATTTATTCTCCATAAGCCATGGTTTGGAAGAGACTACATTCCTCTCTCAAGATCCAGAATCTGCACAGTGGTCCCTCTCCTGCAGCCCTACAGGTGCCAGAAGCTCAGGGGCTGAGGCTATTCCACAGGTCCTTTGCCACCTCATTAGTTCCCAACATATTTACTAAATTCTCCTCAATCCTTATTAAACTCTATGATATCTTCATGAAACTCTGTTCATCTAACCTTTGGAGAGAGCCATGTGTGTCCAAAGATGGGCTTGATAAAGGACAGAAATGGTCTGGATCTAACAGAAGCAGAAGATATTAAGAAGAGGTGGCAAGAATACACGGAAGAACTGTACAAAAAAGATCTTCACGACCCGGATAATCATGATGGTGTGATCACTCATCTAGAGCCAGACATCCTGGAATGTGAAATAAAGTGGGCCTTAGAAAGCATCACTACGAACAAAGCTAGTGGAGGTGATGGAATTCCAGTTGAGCTATTTCAAATCCTGAAAGATGATGCTGTGAAAGTGTTGCACTCAATATGCCAGCAAATTTGGAAAACTCAGCAATGGCCACAGGCCTGGAAAATGTCAGTGTTCATTCCAATCCCAAAGAAAGGCAATGCCAAAGGATGCTCAAACTACCACACAATTGCACTCATCTCACTTGCTAGTAAAGTAATGCTCAAAATTCTCCAAGCCAGGCTTCAGCAATACGTGAACCGTGAACTCCNTGCCCAGACGCTTCCTTCTCCCCTTACTTTTGTTGGTGGGATGTATCCAAGAGAGTTTTTGCTGCTTTCTGTGACTCAGTTTAAGTCTTTTCTTCTTCTTCTTCTTTTTTTTTTTTTTACTTTTTTTTTTAATTTATTTTTTAATTTGACTTTACAATACTCTATTGGGTTTGCCATACATCGACATGAATCCACCACAGGTGTACACAAGCTCCCAATCCTGAATCTCCCTCCCACCTCCCACCCCACAACGTCTTTCTGGATCATCCCCGTACACCAGCCCCAAGCATCCTGCATCCTGTATCAAACATAGACTTGTAAATCAGTGGTTCTCAGTCTTTCCTGGAACAAAGATCCTTCTGATAGAAGTTACAAATCCTGTCCACAGAAAAATGCATTCATGCCCACTCACACCCACTTAAGTACACAATTTACAGGATCCCTAGAACTTTTCTTTTAATGTCTTTTGATCAACTCCCTTTGGGCTTTTGAAACTGGTTAAAAAGATTTGTTCCAGATATGCCAACATCTCTCAAGATCTCTAAAATGCCGTTTATCTGGGTGATACTATGGCATTTCCCCTATGGCTTTATTTAAGTGATTATTTTTTGTTATAATGACAATTGCCTAAATTAAGATACATTCTCATAAAACTCTGCAGTAGCTATCCTAAGCATATTGCTTAAGGCTTTGTTCATTTCATCACATAGATCTTGTTTAGGATAAACTTCAAATCAGAAATTACTGTGCCACTTCTTTGTGAATAATTTGCCTTTGTTTTATGAGCACTCTGAATGATATGACTACTTGTGTTTCCATTTTTAAATTTTCATTGAGAGAGCTAAAAACCAAATCCATGGCCCTTTGCTGGTAAGTGTTTAGGATGTAAGGTTCTCTCATTTGAGCACTAATCTCATCACTGGCTCTATTTTACTTCCTTTTAGCCCAAACATTTTCATATATTTCTTATTTATGTTACCTTGTTTAAAATCTTTTATAAAAATTTTATGACAGTAGAAAGAAGGAAGAAAAAGACAGAACAAAGGAAAATGTAGAAAAGTTTTCTTAAATTAACTGTTATATTCCTTTATTTGCAATTTCTTTCAAAGCAAGCAATTAATCAAATATTTAATTCTGATTTATATTTTATTTTTAAAAAGCAGAAAATTTAGGGAAAAACAAAAAATGGTAATAAGATGTTAATTTACATGTTGTAAAATCTCAATTACTAAAACATTTTTTAGTTAAGAAACTGTTTTAAGATTTTTATTATTGAAACAATCAAATGTATAGATGAGTAGAGAAAATGGTATCATGAACACTCCTTTATATAACCATTGCCTCGATTTAAAAATTTTGCCATATTTGCTTCTTTAGTTTTCTTCTGGTAAAAGTATTTTAGAGTCACTGACATATAAAGCACATAAAGACTCTTCATTCTACACAAAGTCTGTATGAAAAGACATACAGACAAGTTTTTCATTAGACAGAAAACAGAAAAATTCATACTAAATAACATATCAAAAACAATGGCTCTAACACACCCAGGAGATACACATGTATCTGCAGGAAGCAGAAGAGTTTTCTGTAGAGAAACCACTTTCAGGAGATAATTAGGTAGACTTGGGTTTTGTTCTTATGTCTGTCACTTGGCATAGGAGAAACCATCTTCAGGACATTTTATGTCATCCATCTTATATATTGGTGATGATGTGATTGCAAATATAGTCTCATCATTACCGAAGACAACTGATGTCATGCTGGAGGCGTATCTATGGACCCCATATATTTACAAATCCATCAGAACCACTCATGGCAAGTACATTGTCAATGTTGTAAAAACAAATGGCATTGACTGGATAAATCCGCTCGGTATTCTTTTCTTTCAGCCTTGGACACTTGAAAACAAGCTTCTACTGTACCTCAGGGCTCAGCAGGAAGTATTCAACAGCCACTTGGCCTTCAAAAGTGTTTAATACATAATTCTGCTTGTTTGAAAATGCTCAAAGCAGTGCGCCTGGTACTTCGGGTTGGACGTCCAGCACTGTCGCACGGAATCCGTTAATACTTTACTGCCCGCCTTGCTCACAGTCAGCCATCTTCAGACAGAGAGAAGGTTCTAGCACTGTAAGGAGTTCTAGGGTTCCACGGATTAACTGTCCGATCCCAATGCCCAGTGACCACCACCGTCACTTCTGGACAGAATTCACCGCATCCAATGGAGCATCATTTGTTCCAACAAGATTTTCTTGATTAGTGTTGGAATCATGCATTTTCAGTCGAGGGTTTAGTCCTCCACTCAAAGTGTGTTCTGGATCGTTGAACACACATCCCACACAGCTCTGGATGCTGGTAGTTGAGCCGAACAACCGGAACATTGCAGAGATGCATCGCTGAGTCCCGGGAGGAGACAAGCAGGAGCTGGTCTTGGGACTGAACTTCACCAAGGAGACATCATCCTTAGTGGGTGGTTCAGACGGAACTCATGGGCTTCTCTCAGAAGTGACTTCACCGCCATCTCCTCCCGACTTCCCTAGGACGTTACAGTTTTCACCTTTTAGCGTGCATCTCTGAAATGGAAACATCTGTTTCTACAAAATCACAGTCACATTTTCACACCTATTAAAATTGATAATAATCTCCTAGTGTCACACTAAAACTAATGTCGCCAAGCGTGTGTGTGTGTATCTGTGTGTGAGTCGCTCAGTCATGTCTGACTCTTTGTGACCCCATGGACTGTAGCCTGCCAGACTCCTGTGTCCATGGAATTCTCCAGGCAAGAACAGGTTGCCATTCCCTTCTCCAGGGGATCTTCCTGACCCAGGGATCAAACCCAGGTCTCCTGCATTGCAGACAGTTTCTTTATCTTCTGAGCCACCAGGGACATCCATACAGACGCTATATTCAAATTACCCAGTTATCCAAATACCTTTTATAACTGCTCCAAATTCTTAATCGTAGACTATATGAGGTAAGCTACTCAAAGTTCCTCTTCACTTCCATTTAACCATTTTGTTCACCTCTAAATTCCAATATATCTGGGTATCTCTAAGTGGTTAAGAAAAACAAAATGACGAAATTGATTGTATTGCAGTCCCATTCGACAGCAAGAATTAGCTCAAGACTCTTTAAGTCATTAATAAAAATTATCCTCTAGGAAAATTTCAATTTTCAATATTACTACAAAATAAGATGTCATTTATTATGAATTTTCCAAAGGTTCTAAATATTAATTAAAATTGATATGCATTGCCTTTTAAACATAGGCTAAAGGTACCAAAAACTTTACTTAATGTATAGCAGTTTTAACTTTGAAATAAAGAGAAACTTCTCTGTCAGTTTTTTTAACAATGCTAAATATTGTCACCCCTTTAACATTTTGATAATGCTCTCTGACTCCCTTTTAAAAAACTAGATTCGATCATAGTAACTCATACCGTTCCTTGTATATTTTCTGCTCCTATTGAAGACAGTCATACTCTTCATTCATTTAAAAAATGTTAGATATAAATTTCTTTTTAAAAATTTCTTTGAGGAGCATTATCTCATAAGCATTGCCTAATTTTATAAAGCAGCTGTATATCAGGGATCTGGCCTATGTTGTTTTATTTTTAAAAGCAGATTTCCAGTAAATGCAGTTTTCAGTTTACACTTATGAAGTCAAAATGTCAAGATGACTCAAAAACAATACGTTAAATTGCAAGTGAACTTTACAGATTTGATTTGGTAAAGATAGCAGGAGATTCAGTGAGGCCAGACCCTGCATCTATAATACAACAGGCCTGAGTGAGCAGTCAGAGATCATTCAGGAAGATAACGTCAAAAGGCCAGACCCACACCACTTATGCAAATACCTTCGGGGGGAATTAACCTAATAGGATGAAACATTTTCTTCTTCAAAAAAAAAAAGATGTCAAAGCATGTGGGGAATGTTACTAAAGTGTCTCATCTAATGAGAAATTCAGAGAGGAAAAAACTATGGAAAAGCACACACTTCAAGGTAGGACTCAGAATAAAAAAAAAAAAAAATCCCTGCACACAAGTCCCATCACCTACTTCTACCGCTGGACGGCTGTGCATCCTTCCAGTGAGGTGAACAGAAGTGTCTAAACATAAAGACTGAAATTATCTCAAGCAGCACCTTTGATCTTGATGTTTATTACACATGAGCATTTCCTCATTCAAAGACCTTTGGGGAAAGAAATTGAACTATAGAATTCTATAGTTGTCCAGAAGAAATAGGTTAAATGAAATTGTGGATTTAGCAGGCAAGTTGGAGGACTGAAAGAGAACCTTGGGAAAATGGTCCAGATTTTGAAACTGTGATACAATGTGAAGGTCTTTTAGCCAACAATTGGCATTGCATATTCTTTTGTGTGTGTGTGTGTGGTGAAAGTCTCATAATGTTTTATACTTAAGAATCTGCTTGCAATGCAGAAATCCCTGGTTTGGTTCCCGGGAAAATCCGCTGGAGAAGGAATAGGCTGCCCACTCCGGTATTCTTGGGCTTCCCTGATGGCTCAGCTGGTAAAGAATCTGCCTGCAATGTGGGAGACCTGGGTTTGATCCCTGGGTTGGAAAGATCCCCTGCAGATGGGAAAGGCTACCCATTCCAGTAGTCTGGCCTGGAGAATCCCATGGACTGTGTAGTCCATGGGCTTGCAAAGAGTCAGACATGACTGGATGACTTTCACGCACTCACTCTCTCAACCATATTTAACTATACAGTTCAGTGGCACTGTGTCCATTCACACCGTGGTGCAGGTCTCACCACCATTTATCCCCTGGATTTTCACTTTCCTAAACTGAAACTCTGTTCCCATTCAACATTAACTCCCCATTCCGGTTTCTTTCTTTTCTTTTCTTTTTTTTTTTTAATTTATTGATTTTAATTGAAGGCTAATTACTTTAAAATCTTGTGGTGGTTTTTGCCATACGTTGACATGAATCAGCCACGGGTGTACATACGTCCCCCTGTCCTGAGCCCCTCTCCCACCTCCCTCCCCAGCCCGTCCCTCTGGGTGGTCCCGGTGCACTGGCTTTGAATGCCCTGCATCATGCATCGATCTTGGACTGCTCATCAATTTCACACATGGTAACATACATGTTTCAATGCTATTCTCTCAAATCATCCCACCCTTGCCTTCTCCCACAGAGTCCAAAAGTTTGTTCTTTAAATCTGTGTCTCTTTTGCTGTCTTGCATATAGGGTCGTTGTTACCATCTTTCTGAATTCCATATATACACATCAATACACAGTAGTGGTGTTTTTCTTTCTAACTTACTTCACGCCATTCTGTTTCAACTCACAAGAGATTCATGGTTTAGAAAGGGTTGCCATTAAAATCAGCCAACTACTCCCAAAGGATGGTTAACTCTCCCCTATCATTTCGTATCATAAGAAAAGCAGAGGCAGGGGCATCACTACAGTATTTAGATGAAGAAATGATAAGCTGTTTCTAATTTTTAGAACCTCTGTCCTTAGATTTTTACAGCATTATTGTCTAAATTCCAAGATAAGCAGAAGCACTTTTGGAGTGAATGGAACGAAAACCTCTGAAAATTTTCTCTTTCATAAAAACGAAGAAGACATGGATCAAAATTATGAACTTTTTCAGTGCTCTGGAAATTAGCTAAATACTTGCAACAACTCAAGGAGTATTTATTCAGGAAAAACAGCACAATCTTGGTAAGAACACTGAACTGGGTAGCATTTTTAGCTTACCTACTCCCAGCTCCTTCTTGCCAATTCTGTCAGCTCGAACATCAGCAGCCTTTGCAACCACACTGGCGATGAAGATCAGCAGCCTAACAATCCCTGGAGAAGTCAAAGTGGGTTTTGTCAAAGAGTAAATAGAGCTGGACAGTAAAGTGGTAAAAGCAGATTTTATTCAGAAAAGCCATTAGCATAGGGGAGAAGAGACCTCACTGGAGAACTAGGCTCAATGCTGAATACAATAAAGAATACTCACAATTTATAGTCAAGGAGCAGGGTAGGGTTCAGTGGGTGGAAAATTACTAAGAGGAAACATCACAGTTAAGAGGGGAAACTGGCTAGATTTGCCTTTTGAGATTCTTAGTTAAGACTGGCCAGAAGACCATCATTACCTGGGGGATGGTGGAGGAGGAGGAACTTGATTAGATACTAACAGTGATCGAATATCAAGAGTGGAGGAATATGGGTAGACTGCCTTAGCAGAATTCTTGCTATAGTTGGACTATGCAAAGACAAAAACGGAAGCCAAAAAGTCAAAGTCTATTTGAGAAGAGCACTGGGGGAAGCCTGAGTAGAATTTAGGCAAGGAGAGAATCTTTGTCCATTTAGAGTTCAACAAACCCCATGTTTACAATTTGACCTGATGTTGCTGCTCCTGCTGCTGCTAAGTCACTTCAGTCATGTCCGACTCTGTACGACCCCATAGACGGCACCCCACCAGGCTCCACCATCCATGGGATTTTCCAGGCAAGAGTACTGGAGTGGTTGCCATTGCCTTCTCCGACAATTTGACCTGACTGGCAGCTAACTCCCTGAAAAGCCCATCTACAAGGCATATCTTTATATTGCCTCATTCAGAGCATACTTAACCCTAACCCTAGTGTTAGTGGCTCAGTCGTGTCCGACTCTTAGTGACCCTATAGACAGTAGCCCACTAGGCTCCTCTGTCCATGTAATTCTCCAGGCAAGAATACTGGAGTGGATTGCCAGTCCATTCTCCAGGGGATCTTCCTGACCCAGGGATCGAACCTGGGTCTCATGCATTGCAGGCAGATTCATTACCAACTGAGCCACCAGGGAAGCTCAACCCTAACCCTAGCCCTAACCCTAACCACTGTCTAACCCTTTGCCTCGATTAGGGACCCCTCTGAAGGACCCTGCTAGCTCTGTCCCCAAGACTGGCTGAGATTTGTATTGGAAAAGCCACTCATTTTCTTTCCACCCTGTCCTGTTTCCCTGGCTCATTTATATTCTTCCTGAGATCCTCCATTACAAATTTTTGCATACAGATCAGTATTTGAGTCTAATTTCCAATGATCTCAATTTAATTTGGAAGTATTAATGCCAGAAAGACAAGGAGTACTTAAACCAGTGAAATCATTAAGAAGGAAAAAGTGAATTAAACTAAAAGCATTAGTCAAATATTAATTGAAAGAGGGACATTTTCTCCACTTTTTTTTTAATAAGATCTATTTGATATGGACCATTTTGTAAAGGTCCTTGCTGAATTACAGTATTGCTTCTATATTATGTTTTGTGTTTTTTTGGCCACGAAGCATATGAGATCTTAGCTCCCTGACCAGGGGTGGAACCTGCAACCTCTGCCTTGAAAGATGGAATCTTAACCACTGGACCACCATGGAAGTACCTTCATTTTGGTAGAGTGGAGGGCATAGGGACAGGTGGGAAAGGATAACCGAGAGTTATCATAAGGCCATGTCAAATGAAGAATGGCCCCTCTAACAAAATTAGGTAAGCAAAAAGCGACACATATGTTAGCCAAGCAAGTGAAACTCTTGTCCAGTACAGGTGGAACTTAAGACCACAAAATAAATCTCAGAAAGAGCTGGAAACCAGAGGCCTAGAGAGCTGTAGGGAAAACAGGAAGGATTCCCGTTTCCTCTTGTCTTCCCACTTCGGGCATGTCTCTCTGGTGATCTGCCCTCCTTTTTCTCCTTCCACTTTGTTTATTCACCCTGGTCAGATTTATACGGGCTTCCCAGGCAGCATTAGTGGTAAAGAACTCGCCTGCCAAGGCAGGAGACACAGGAGATGTGGGTTCGATCTCTGGGTCAGGAAGATCCGCTGGAGAAGGGAATGGCAACCCACTCCAGTATTCTTGCCTGGAGAATCCCATGGACAGAGGAGCCTGGCAGGCTACAGTCCTTGGGGTCCCACAGAATCGGACACGGCTGAATAACAACCAACACTCACAGATTTATACCATCCACTTCATCTTTTACTTCTCCACGACCCCTGATTCTAGGTCCTGCAATTTATTTGTAACCCCTGTTTAATAGCTACTTTGCTGTAGGACACCAGGCTTTTCTGCTTGAGCATTTGCAGAATGTGACCTGTATCTGAGTTCAGAGATTTGGGTTTATTTTCTCAGTACAGTGTACATAGTACAGTGTACAGTGAGAATTTTAACTTTCACTCACTCCTTCTCTGACTGTAAATTCAAATCCCAGCTCATCTCACTAGTCAAATGATGACTGAATAACCTCTAAGTCAAGAGCACATTTTTAGTCCAGTGGAGACGTAAGTGGGCTTGGATTTGGGAAAGTGGCTTGGTTTTATGCTGTCTAGTCATTTGAGGCTTTGGTTTAATAATCATCAGGTGTTTGAGGAAGTAAGTTACAACATAAAATTTTATAGTAGCTAGGATTACTTTTCTAGGGCAAACGACTGTTTAATTCTCAAAGAGTATGTATATGGCCAAAGTCCACTCCAGAAAAGTAAATTTCAAGGCCATTTTAGCCAATTTTATTTCTTTATTTTGCAAAAGAACTGATCCATTGTGCATTTTTCACTAAGGTATTATTTTTCTAAATTAAACAGTAGAACATTCAGTCCATACTAAAGCTCTTACTCACAGTTTCATGATTGGTCTTTTAATGGGGTTTAAGAGCATCTTCTACTCAGGTAATGTTTAATCTTTTTCTAATCATTATTATTCTTAAAAAAAAAGTTTTTCAGAGATTTCCACCTCCAGTCAAAATAGATAAAAGACATAAGATTAATCTTCTGACAACAAACAAGCTATAACATTGAGCATATTTGGCTACAGGCAGTTTTTAAACAAATGAGGGAAGCCTGACAATCACTTCTATTTCTTTTTTTGGAAGGCATATTCCAGGGCAGGAAGAGGAATGCTAAGCACAGCACACTAGTCTCACCAAGTTGAGGAAAGAGTTCATGGTTCAGGGGTGTCAAGGCAACTACAAGGGTCAGCACAGTTATTACACAGTAGGAAGAAACTAGGTCAAAGATCTTTCTGACTTCAGGGTGGATGTGTGTGAGCTCAGTTGCTGTCTTGGCCAGCTCTTTGTGATCCCATGGACTGTAGCCCACCAGGTTCTTCTCTTCATGGGGATTTCCAGGCAAGAATACTGGAGTGAGTTGCCATTTCCTCTTCCAGGGGATCTTCTCAACACAGAGATTAAACTCCCATCTCCTGCAGCTCCTGCATTGTCAGGAGGATTCTTTAGCGCTGCGCCACTGGGGAAAGCCTAAACGCTGAATAGCAAATACCCAAGTCATAGTATATGCATTCAGTAGAATATTATTCATCTATTAAATAATGAATCCCTAAAAAAGTAAAAAATTAAAAATGAATCTTTGAAATATGCAACAATATGGATAAATTTCAAATACTTCCCTTGAGAGAAAGAAACCAGAGGCAAAATAGCACCTATTGTGTGATTTCATTTGTAGAGAACTTGAAGACAGATAAACCTAATCCATAACGACAGGAAGTACATCAGTATGTTTAAGTGTTGGTTGTTTAGTCATGTCTGACTCTTTATGATCCTATGGACTGTAGCCCACCAGGCTTTTCTGTTCATGGGATTTTCCAGGCAAGAATATTGGAGTGGGTTGCCATTCCCTTCTCCAGGGGATCTTTCCAACACAGGGATAGAACCCAGGTCTCCTGCATTGCAGGCTGATGCTTTACCATCTGAGCCACCAGGGAAGTCAACGTATGTTTAAAGGTGGTATTAGAAAATGAAGATTGATTGAAAAGGAGTATAAAAGAACACTTTGTGATGATGGAGGTGTTATCTCTCTCTCTCTCTCTTTTTTTTCTTTTGGCCAAGCCATGCATCATGTGGAACTTTAGCTTCCCGACAGACCAGGGATCAATCTGGTGCCCCCTAGAGTGGAAGCACAGAGCCCTAACCACTGACCTTTAGGGAATTCCCAGTGTTATTTATCCTGAATATTGTGGCGATGATATGAGTGTTTGTGTTGTGTATGTGCTTAGTTGCTCAGTTGTGTCCAACTCTGTGTGACCCCATGGAGTGTAGCCCACCAGTCTCCTCTGTGGGATTCTCCAGGCAAGAATACTGGAGCGGGTTGTCATGCCCTCCTCCAGGGGATCTTCCCAACCCAAGGATCAAACCCAGGTCTCACACATTCCCAGGCGCACCATCTGAGCCACCACGGAAGCCTAAGAATGCTGGAGTGGGTAGCCTATCTCTTCTCCATGGGATCTTCCTGACCCAGGAATTGAACAGGGGTCTCTTGCATTGCAGGCAGATTCTTTATCAGGTGAACTACCAGGGAAGCCCTTAACATGGGTGTCTACCTATTTCAAAATGGATCAGATTCAACACTTAAAATGCAATGAATCTAACTGTATATGAATTAAGTCTCATAAAGTTGACTCCAAGTATAAATTGTAAATAGCAAGATTTATTTTAAAAAATTAAACTCCAAAATTAAAAAAAAATCTGATTACCAAACTCACTCAGAAAAATTATTTCCATGTAAATATTTTTAAAAATATTTTTATATTTTTATTACATGCCTTTATTTTAATGGTTACATTTATTATTCATTTTAAACTTATTTTAAGATACATGAGAGATATTTTTCTCTTTCACCATCTAGTTTCCCAAAAACATTTGTGAATCAGTCTTTTCATTTATTAGAAATTCTACCCTCAACTAAGTAATTTTCCGTACATACTTTGTTCTATTTCTGTATCATTTATTCCATTAAGTTGATTTGTACATTAATTTTATTTTGATTTTTTTTGTTGAATGATTACTTTAGCTTTAAGAATATTTTAATATCTAATAGCCCAAATTCCTTCTCATTACTCTTCTTTGACAGAGTCTTGATGACTTTGTCTCAAGTTTTATTTCCAACATGATTTCCATCTTCATCTAAATGAAAATACAAACAAAAACAGATACAAAAAGCAAAGCATAAACCCTTACAGAAGGATTCTGACTGAAATAGGTTGAATGTATAAATTAATTTAGGTATAAAATATCTTAAAATATTGAGGCTTCCTCGCTATAATTAAGGTGTGTCCCTCATATATATTCAAATATTTCTTTATATCCCTCAGTGTGTTTTTAGTTTGCTTTATGAAGATGTTTCTTGTACTTTGCTATTAATACTTGCTACCTACATTTCAAGATAATTTATATCCTCCTTGGGATTATGGTTTTTAATGTTTTGAAGTGATACTGTTTATTCTATTCACATAACTTTCTGATGTTGATAATAGGTATACTTTATTATATCATTGCTTTACTGTGTGTGTGTGTGTGTGTGTGTGTGTGTGTGCTGGGTCTTCGTTTTAGCACCCTCTTCATTGTGGCATCCTTAGGTTCTCTCTATCCTTGTGGCCGAAGGGCCCTAGGCGTGGAGTCAGTAGTTGAGCCACGCGGGCTTAGTTGCCCCAAAGCATGTGGGATCTCAGTTCCCCAGTCAGGGACAGAAGCTGTGTCCCTTGCATTGGAAGATAAATTCCTAACCATTGGACCACCAGGGAAGTCCCTGTCGCTACTTTCAGTTTTTCTGAATCACTTCATTTTAGGCAAGATTTACAGTTGGCTTACAGTTGGAATTTTTTGATCGAATTGAAGCTATTCTTTTGTGTATTTATCTCATTTATGTTGATTTTGAAAAGAATAGATTTTATTTCAATAATATTTATGTAGATTTATTAAATTCATTTTGTTGATATTTTATTTTAAATCTGATATCTGACACTTTTACTTTTCATTACTTCCTTTGTTTTCTATCATTTGTTATCTCATCTGTTCTTTGCCTATTTTCCTAAAATACATACTCTAATTTTACCAGCAGCTGCTAATAAAATTTCTCATAATACACTAATGCCCATATTTCTTAATTTATCAGCTTCAGAAACAAAGCAGTGTATATTAACTTTCTGTTTCGTTAGAAACCTTTTTGGCGAGTGATTGTAGTCTAACTCAGTTTGATCTATAGAAAAATGAGAATTTGCTAGAAAGCTATTACAGTATTCAGTTGAATCCAGGAAAGATTTCATCACTCTTGCCTTCTGAAGGCAAGTAATGTGTCCAGCCTTCAGGAGCTACAAAAACTAAGGATTTCAAACCCATTGACCATGCCATTTTAAAATTTCTCTCTGTGGACCAGTTTAATTTCTTTCCTATCACATGGCAGGAAAAATGCTTTTATATCTTACTTCTTACAGTTTTAACCATCTAAGAGATACTGCTCTATCTCGGGATCCCTACCACAAAATCCTTTGCAAAGGACTACAGGATTGGTTTGATCAGATGCCTTCGAAACCTGTCAGTGAGGTTACACCGGATGTGGTGACAGTTCCTGCTATAATTACATGGGTAGGTAGTCAGGGAAAGGAATTTGGTTTTCCGACTAGTAGGGGATTTGCCAGCCAAAAGAGCATGTCCTATACTCTCACTATGAAAGAGAGGCAACCTTTCCCTTCTTTTGTTCTCGACACCCAGTAGCTAGTTGACATTGACATTGACATTGAAGTCGCTCAGTCGTGTCCGACTCTTTGTGACCCCATGGACTGTAGCCTACCAGGCTCCTCTGTCCATGGGATTTTCCAGGCAAGAATACTGGAGTGGGTTGCCATTTCCTTCTCCAGGAGATCTTCCCGACCCAGTAGCTAGTTAATTTTGGTAATTTTTAGCTTGTTTTTTTTTCTTTCTTGTGTGTAAATCAGATACTATTTGCACTAAAATTAGACACTTCTGTATCTCTGCAAGTGATTCTTTTTCTTGTGATTTTCATGCATTACTAGTGTGCTTTTTCTTAATTTCAGAAAGTTTATTTCTAGTTGTTTCAAGACTAGGCGATATATACATTAGGCAAAATTCCAAATGAACCAATAAGACTGCCTGCTGATATCAGAGAACAGAGAGCCAGACATGGTGGGGAGGGAAATGGAGATCAAAGGGGTGAAGCTTGTCAAAAAAGGCATAAACATCTAGTTGTGAAATAAACAAACCCTGGAGATGTAATGTACCACATTGTGACTATAGTTAATTGTACTGTATTGTATATTTGAAAGTTGCAAAAAATAGATCATATACATTGTAAAGATGGATATATCCAACCAGTCAATCCTAAAGGAAATCAGTACTGAATATTCCTTGGAAGGACTGATGCTGAAGCTGAAACTCTAATACTTTGGCCGCCTGATGCGGAGAACCGACTCATTAGAAAAGACGCTGATGCTGGGAAAGATAGACGATGAGGGGAGAAGGGGACAACAGAGGATAAGATGGTTGGATGACATTACTGACCTGACGGACATGCGTTTGAGTGAGCTCTGGGAGTTGGTGATGGACAGGGAGGCCTGCTGTGTGGGCTGTCCATGGGGTCGCAAAGAGTCAGACACGACTGAGCAACTGAACTGAACTGAACTGAGAGTAGATCCTCAAAGTTCTTATCACAAGTAACTAAGTGTGGCTGCAGATGTTAATTAGAGGGGACTATGGTGATCATTTTGCAGTACATAATATATTAAATCCTTGTGTTGTACACTTAAAACTAATATAACATTAAAAGTAAATTATATCTCAAAAAGTTTATTCTCTAAAAAAATTAATTAAACAATTCTGGAATTGTTTATCTAGTGAGATAAGAATCTAAATTCATGTTTTTAACAAATAACTTATTTTTCATCTATATTAATTCATTAAAAATTCTGGTTTTTTTCTTTGTGATCATACCCTTTTTCTATTATACATTATTAGATAAAACAAGGTTTGTGTCTCTAGAATAGTTTATAATGAATGATTTTTTTCCCATTTTTTGGAGAATGATCTTGATTGAGTAAAAATACCAAATAGGAAACAGTCACAAGCTATTCAATAAATAAACTCTGAATCAAAATTGATATCAGTTTAATTTTATTTCATAATCAACTAAATATTTCAAATAAAATAATTACATTAAGAGAAGGCCTCCAGTTTTTGTTTTAATTTCATGTTTTATACATTGCACATTTACAACATACTCATTTTGATCATTTCATAACTTGGTGAGGGAAGAGGTAATAATTATTTCAGATGGTTAAATACACCAGAGGATTTCTGCTCTCATTTTCCTTATGTGAGAGAGATGAAGCAGGTTTTACTCTCAATATAAATTCTACACAAAAACCATATACTTTGCTTACCTCACATATTAGACATTAAAAATGGCATACAAGCAAAGATACAGTTGAATGGCATCACTGACTCAATGGACATGATTTCCAGCAAATTCCAGGAGATAGTGAGGGACAGGGATATCTAGGGTCCTGTAGTCCATGGGGTCCCACATATTTGGACACTTCTTAGTGACTGAACAGCAACAAGCAAAGATCTCTTAAAATTTTATGTGGCCATAACTAAGTTTTTTTTTTTTTAATCTTACAACAAATTTGCTATTTTTTGAGGTTTTTTTTCTCTTTCCTTCCTTCCTTCCTCTGTCCTTCCCTTCCCTCCTCCTTCCTCCTTTCAGGTATATTGCATTAGAAAGCATCTATTTATAGACATTTACTATAGACATCATTAAGCGTAACTGTTCTTGAGGAACAGTGGAAAATGTAAGTTAAAAAGAAAAATAAAGAAAATGCTATACAGAATCTTTTATTGCGTAAATATCTGTTACAATATTGAATCATATTCAGATACCATTAGCTGGGACTGCTGCACTGCAGAAAGTATCATGAGAGGACATTTTTCTTCACGGAAAATCCCAGTGTTCAGAGAAGAAACAGCAACATAAGCTAAATATTCACTATATCAGAAATAAACCCCAGGTCTTCTGAGTAATAATTCTGGGAACTCATGTCCTTAAATGAAAAAGACCAGCCAGTCATCTCTGGCCACTGAAGCTCTCTTCCTTTAAAAGGGTGGCTTCTTGTGGAGGTGGACTCCTTAAATAACTGTCTGCACCAAGGACCAGTTGTCATAGTTTTATCTTTGTATAAAGACTCTTCACAGAAGCTGAGGTTGAAATCCATAGAGGAGTAAATAAAAGATGATGACTGATGGGCCCATCCAGGAAGGAAGATTCTTCATGGCTGTAACATCTAATTTGGATAACAGACTTTCTCTCTACTAGCCCTCCTTTATTTGTCTTTGAAGTTACCGAAAATCCTTGGGTAATAAGCTTTCCCCATTGCTAGATTTAAATGTAAGAAATAAAGTTTATCCCTTAAGAAATATGTAAACTCGGTATTAGAGTTTGTTTTTAGAGCAAATGAATTGGATTTGCTATTGTTTTTATAACAATATAACGAAAACAGTAAAGAAAGATCAAATCATCCAGTGAGTAAACCCAAGGATTTTGCCTCAGTGGAGAGGATAACTATTCTTGGGAAAAGAACAAAAGGAGTTGGGGGGAAAATAAGTATCAGAATTGCACTATTCTGTAACACACGGAGTTCAGCTTCCTTTGCTTGATTTCCTCACTTGTCACAAATGAGTGAAATCAAGGAAATTTAGAATCTCCTATGTTCCATCATTTTATGTCCATAAAATCACTAAAAATCCAAGATTGTCAAATGATTCACTTGTCTTTCTAAAGAAAGTTAAATTAAAATCCCTTAAGACAGGAATTTTTTTAAGTTACACAGTAATTTTTTCCCCCTTTATAGTCACATTGGACATTAAGTGAAGATTGTAAACCACAAAAATCCAAAGTTTCTGTTTTAGTCTAAAAGACATATACTGTATCCAGTTGATTCTTAGGTAAGAATCACTATCTTTAAAAATTCCCACATTGAATACAAAATACATAAATATATAACTATTTGGAAAAATATTATTTTTTTTTGAATGAGACAAAAAAAAAGGAAATCTGTTTTACATTGTGATGTTCAACTTGTGTGTGCATATTTCAGCTTGGAAACTCGTTAGGCATTTGGGCCATGTCCTCAAAATTCTGTTTTGCCTATTTGTAATTTCCCTTCAATAAAAAACAAGCAAAGAAAGAAACGAAAACAGAAGCATCCTACTCAGGAGTCCGAGAAAGCCTTTATGATGGACTCATAGGCAGGTGGGGGTGGTGTTGAAATGCCAATCCGAAGATTGTTATTGGACCAGTGGAAATCCGGGCGGCCCAGGCTGTGGGAAGTGTTGATGGAGGAGGAGGTGGTGGATGAAGGGAAAGTCACCAGCTGACTCTCTGTTTCCACAGAAAGTGGTGGGCATTGCAGAAAGGGGTGGAAAGTTGAGCCCCTGAAGCTTGATTTTCTTGGAAAGGAATTGGCTTGTTCTAGGGAAGCTTGTCGCTGGAAAGTGAGGCTTGCCAGGCTGAGGTTGCTTCGACGTTCACAGCCACTGTGGCGGTAAAACCCATTTCTGTTGAGGCCGTGGGTATATGAAGATCTGGATCGTCGGCTTGAACTCCACTGCGAGATGGGGGCGCTGGCCCTTCTTCGAGACAAACAGACAGACAAAGCCCAAATAAATCCTCCGATTACAAGTACCGTTGCCACGGATACCGTGAAGGACATTATCACATCCTCTGAAACCAAGAGAAACAAATAGGTAATATGATTTATAGATAGGTGTTCAACTAAATATACAGGCAAATGAGGACAATGGAATATTTGATTAACTTAGATTTGGATTTGGGAGATAGAAGATGATGTTGGGTGGGTATAAGTAAATGAAGCTGATAGGCTTCATTTACCAAAGAAAAACAATAAAGGATGTAAAATGACATCTTTTTAGCTGTAACATTCCACATTGTTTACAATATTTTCTTATCTTTAAGAAATTAATAATTTAAAAGTCTCATATTTTGCAAAAAAGGCTCTTTTTTATTTAGCTCATAAATTTTTATAGTTGCAAATATAACCCAAAGATTACTTCCTTTTGAATTACAGTAGTAACCAATATGCCAAAAATTGATAAAGAGTTTCATAGTCACATTGACTTTGCCTTTTCCTCTGTCTGCTTTCAAATCCCCCACGAGTGTCTCCTACCCTGCAGGCTGCATGATGCCTCACATCCGTTCTCATTCTGAGACAGGAAGTGCTGGGCTAGAACCATCTGGGGGGCTGACTGATTTATGTCTTATTTCCAGAACTCTTGGACTGTCACCTTTATCTTTCACTCACTGACGACATGAGCTATACAGACTGCTGAGCTCTTTCTTGGTCCCCAAGCTGATTCATGCTATTATCATGCCCTTGTGATCATGAAATTCCTATCCCCTGAACCTCCATAGAATCTCTGCTATATACCAGTGTCCACCAATTCACAGAACTTGTCCAGATTTCCTGTTGTAAGGAGGGGAAAATGCCTTTCCCTAATGTCTTATTGCTTCTTTTTGTGAACTAAAAACATATTCTTGAATAAAACTGCATAGCAGAGCCCTGCACTAACTGGAATGACATGCTGAATATTAGAAGACCCCTCCACCCTTATCATCCACTACACATAGACACACACACCCGTGATCTAACCCACAACCCATATTGATTTTCACACTATCCTAAAACCTGTTGTTCTCACTCAAATTCCATACGTTTCAGTATATTTCCCCTTGATACCTGGATATAATTTTAGAATTTTCTATTTGGAAAACTCAGTATGTGCTGAATTTTAAATACAGTTAACCTACCAACTAAGTATGGTTCAAGAAAAAAGACCAGCAGAAAATCCATCAAGCTGACCCCAGCCCAAGTTGCCCACCTACAGAATTGTGAGCTAAATAAATGGGGTGGATTGTTACACAGCAAAAGCTAATTGATTCAGGGTTCCAAACTCAGCTCTCTATTCCTAACATTCTGTGTGATTTTTATAAAAATTTATTTAGACTCACTTATTTTATTACTTTCTTCAAATGAAAGAGTTAGATTTTATGATAACAAAAGTTCTCTCTAGTTTGTTAATATAGTCTATGACAGTATGCACCAAATCTATAATATAGAAATAACAAAACAACCCAGTATTAATAAATAAAAAGGATATTCATTGTTCCTTAATTTTTGGATCTATTTTAGCATCCTTCTGTCTTATATTGTCATGTTTTTCTCCTGTGGAAAGACCATATTTGTTATATCCAATGTTTACAGTTATCACAAATGCTTGTATCAAAATCTCTAAAACAACTGTTTATGTCAAATCTAGGCAATGAATTCTTTATAACAGGAAGATGACTTCTGAAATACAAGATGATTTATGACAGTTCTTCTAGACTCAGGATTGTTCTTCAGAATTNGAGTTCCAGAAAAACATCTATTTCTGCTTTATTGACTATGCCAAAGCCTTTGACTGTGTGGATCACAATAAACTGTGGAAAATTCTGAAAGAGATGGGAATACCAGACCACCTGACCTGCCTCTTGAGAAATCTGTATGCAGGACAGGAAGCAACAGTTAGAACTGGACTTGAAACAACAGACTGGTTTCTACCATTTAGGTTCCTACAAAACCTAGTTTTAAAAGATTATATAATCTCATGAGGAGAACACAAAACTTAGTGTCAGATAATTCTGAGTTCTAACATTACCTCTGCTGAGTGATCTTGGATATATTATTCTTAGTGTTTGAATCTTTCTTCCTTTATGTGCACAACATGACCTTACTGAATAAAAAGTTTGTAAATATTAGAAATAATGTATGGAAAGTGATTAAACAGTACCTGAATATCAGTCCAGTTCAGTCACTAAGTCGTGTCCAACTCTTTGTGACCCCATGTATTGAGTCGCCAGGCCTCCCCATCCATCACCAACTCTCAGAGTTTACTCAAACTCAAGTCCATTGAGTCGGTGATGCCATCCAGCCATCTCATCCTCTGTCATCCCCTTTTCTGCCCTTCAATCTTTCCCAGCATCAGGGTCTTTTCTAATGAGTCAGTTCTTCATATCAGGTGGTCAAAGCATTGGACTTTCAGCTTCAGCATCAGTCCTTCCAATGAATATTCAGTGAAGAGAAAAAGTCAAAATTTTACATAACCTCCTCCGTCTGTCTCTGTAACTCAGCTTGCCCCTTGCAAAGTCTAGATCACTTAGGTCTCATAGTCTCAGAAAGTGGGAACTTGGAATACTAGGAACTGGAGTTTATCTCACTCACTCTTGTCCTGCTCTTTGCAATCATCTGGCCCCTGTGAACTTGCTTAATCATGCCTGTTTGTGTTAAAGGCCAGGCATCTCTCTCCCCATCTTGACTGCTGTTCCTGAACACACAAAAACCCTTAGTTTAAACCAGCCTATTAACATCTAGTGTTGCCCACTACAGTCTGTCTATAAAAACCCTGTAATACCTTTGTTCCGGGCTCAGAGCTTGGAGTGTTAACTCCTCTGGGCCTGCCTGCATAATAAATCTGAAATCTCCAACTCTCCAAGTGTGTGCTTGCTTTCTAGAGTACTGGTTTCTGCAACATCAGGACTGATCTCCTTTAGGATGGACTGGTTGGATCTCCTTGCAGTCCAAGGGACTCTCAAGAGTCTTCTCCAACACCACAGTTCAAAAGTATTAATTCTTCTACACTCAGCTTTCTTTATTATCCAATTCTCACATCCATACATGACTACCGGAAAAACCATAGCTTTGATTAGACAGACCTTTGTTGGCAAAGTAATGTCTATGCTTTTTAATAGGTTGTCTAATACTTTTGCCTGGAAAATTCCATGGACGGAGGAGCCTGGTAGGCTGCANGATCTCCTTGCAGTCCAAGGGACTCTCAAGAGTCTTCTCCAACACCACAGTTCAAAAGTATTAATTCTTCTACACTCAGCTTTCTTTATTATCCAATTCTCACATCCATACATGACTACCGGAAAAACCATAGCTTTGATTAGACAGACCTTTGTTGGCAAAGTAATGTCTATGCTTTTTAATAGGTTGTCTAATACTTTTGCCTGGAAAATTCCATGGACGGAGGAGCCTGGTAGGCTGCAGTCTATGGAGTCGCTAAGAGTCGGGCACGACTGAGCGACTTCCCTTTCACTTTTCACTTTCATGCATTGGAGAAGCAGATGGCAACCCACTCCAGTGTTCTTGCCTGGAGAATCCCAGGGACGGGGAAGCCTGGTGGGCTGCCGTCTATGAGGTCGCACAGAGTCGGACACAACTGAAGCGACTTAGCAGCAGCAGCAGCAGCAGCAACAGGTTGGTCATAACTTTTCTTCCAAAGAGCAAGTGTCTTTTGAATTCAAGGCTGAAGTCATCATCTGCAGCGATTTTGGAGCCTCCATAATAAAGTCTCTCACTGTTTCCACTTTTCCCCACTATTTGGTATGAAGTGATGGGACCAGATGCCATGATCTGAGTTTTCTGAATGTTAAGTTTTAAGCCAACATTTTCACTCTCTTCTTTCACTTCGATCAAGAAGCTCTTTAGTTCTTCTTCGCTTTCTGCCATAAGGATGGTGTCATCTACATATCTGAGGTTATTGATATTTCTCCTGGCAATCTTGATTCCAGCTTGTGCTTCCTCCAGCCTAGTGTTTCTCATGATGTATTCTGCATATAAGTTAAATAAGCAGAATGACAACATGCAGCCTTAACGTACTCCTTTACCGATTTGGAACCAGTCTGTTTTTCCCTGTCCAGTTCTAACTGTTGCTTCCTGACTTGCTTACAGGTTTCTCAAGAGGCAGGTCAGGTAGTCTGGTCTTCCTATCTCTTTCAGAATTTTCCACAGTTGTGATCCACACAGTCAAAGGTTTTGGCATAGTCAATAAAGCAGAAGTAGATGTTTTTTTTTTGGAACTCTCTTGCTTATTCAATGATCCAGCGGATGCTGGCAATTTGATCTCTGGTTCTTCTGCCTTTTCTAAAACCAGCTTGAACATCTGGAAGTTCATGGTTCACATATTGTTGAAGCCTGGCTTGGAGAATTTTGAGCGTTACTTTACTAGCATGTGAGATGAGTGCAATTGTGCGGTAGTTTGAACATTCTTTGACANATTTGATCTCTGGTTCTTCTGCCTTTTCTAAAACCAGCTTGAACATCTGGAAGTTCATGGTTCACATATTGTTGAAGCCTGGCTTGGAGAATTTTGAGCGTTACTTTACTAGCATGTGAGATGAGTGTAATTGTGCGGTAGTTTGAACATTCTTTGACATTGCTTTTCTTTGGGATTGGAATGAAAACTGACCTTTTCCAGTCCTGTGTCCACTGCTGAGTTTTCCAAATTTGCTGGCATATTGAGTGCAGCACTTTCACAGCATCATCTTTCAGGATTTGAAACAGCTCAACTGGAATTCCATCACCTCCACTAGCTTTGTTTGTAGTGATGCTTCCTAAGGCCCACTTGACTTCACATTTCAGGATGTCTGGCTCTAAGTGAGTGATCACACGATCATGATTATCTGGGTCTCAAATATCTTTTTTGTATAGTTCTTCTGTGTATTCTTGCCACCTCTTCTTAATATCTTCTGCTTCTTTCAGGTCCATACCATTTCTGTCCTTTATTGTGCATGAAATGTTTCCTTGAAGAAATCGCTAGTCTTTCCCATTCTATTGTTTTCCTCCATTTCTTTGCATTGATCACTGGAGAAGGCTTAGGGACTTAATTATGGTAGTTATCATTGTTTTCAATTAAGAATTGGAAAGAGAGTACAGTTGTTAATAGTTATACACAAAAATCATACCTTTGAATAAAGTGTGAGGTTTTTTATTTGCTAGAAAAAGTGTCTTAAAAGGCCTCAGTTCATATCAGAAGCTTCATACCAAAAATGTTTAGGATCATGGTAATCACAGGATAGGAGGGAAATGACCAAGCTAGGACCGGAAAATATATAAGCACAAAAGAATCAGTGAGTCAGGAAGAGGATAATGAGAATATGAACTGGTATGAAATGGAAAAAGGAGAGAGGGTAAAAGAGAAAGGATATAGATATACCAGGTAGAAAAGGGAAAAATAGTTCCTCTTGGAAATGTACCAGAAAGGAGTGTGAAACATAATGACATATTCATATAAGGAAGGAAAAATCATCTCTCACTACATAACTGGGAGGAAACAGCTTTTCTATAAAATTATTTTTCTTGTGCTAGAGAGGCCCATATATCTAAAAGATTCAAGAGAAAAAAGTGGCAAAATTGGTGAAGAATATCTTCTCCTGGTGTCCTTTCAGCCTTAAACAAATCACTCTAAACTGATGTGTTGCTGTTTTGTGAAAAACAAAATGCATTTGGTAAACTAATTGATATTTAATCCCTCCAGATTCACTATGTAATACGTACAGAGAGTAGTTTTGCTCTGACAACCGAAACATGCATCCTCTGGGAGCCTTCATCAGAAAGAAGCAACTCAGAAAAGACACAAGTTCCAACTGCAAGAGGAGCATGCGTGAAGACTAACACAGTCATGGAGAACAGAACTGTCACAGGTCGCTATGGTCAAGTCTTTTAAATAGAAAATAAACAAATCAGAAAGATAAAATTTCACCATGAGGGAAAGATCTCGGGCATTGTCCATGTATTATTCCATGGGGATAACATTAAGTGCTTGAAATTAAGCAGGATTTTGAAAGAGGAAGCAAGTCACCTCTTTCATAGCATACTGGAGCTTAACAGCCAGAAGTAATAGAAATATGTTGGATAAAAAAAGAAACAAGGTGAGGAGCTTAGAAAATTGTGAGATAGCCCAGAGGCTTCAGACTCAGGAATCAGTTTCCATTTGATTCTAAAAAGCCTAAAGTCAGACTATATAAGGCAATAATAAAACCTATTATTATTGAACATATACGGAATACCCAGGTTGTACCATAAATAGTACTAGGTATTGAAGGTGCAGTGATGAACAAAACAATCACAATCCCAGCCCTTTGACACTTAAAAGCAGTCTGTGTCTAAAAGTAGGTAATTCTATCAGAATTCCTCGGTGGTCCAGTGGTCAGGACTTTGGGCTTCCACTGCTGGTGGAAGGATCTAACAGTTGGGGAACTAATATCCCATAAGGGGAATTAAGATCCAAGCCAAGTGGCATGGTCAAAAGAAAAGAAAATAAATAAATAAATAAATAATTCCCTTTCAGGCATGTTTTACTTTCTTAGCTTAATAAATTCATATATTCATATTGATAAGGACATTAATTATGAAAGCCAGCCATGTGAAATCTATCCACCATCTGATTAAGTACTACAAATATGATATGAAAGTGAAGCCACTCAGTCGTGTCCGACTCTTTGCAACCCCATGGACTGTAGCTTACCAGGCTCCTCAGTCCACGGAATTTTCCAGGCAAGAAGTACTGGAGTGGGTTGCCATTTCCTTCTCCAGGGGATCTTCCCATCCCAGTGATCGAACCCCGGTCTCCCACATTGCAGGCAGATGCTTTACCATCTGAGCCATATACCTACAGAAATATACCTATGATGAACAAATTTTCCTATTCTTAGGTATTTACCCAAGAGTAAACCAAAAAGCAAGAGAGAAAGGGAAAGATATAACCAACTGAATGCAGAATTCCAGAGAATAGCAGGGAGAGATAAGAAGGCCTTTTTCAGTGAAGAATGCCAAGAATTAGAAGAAAGCAATTGAATGGGAAAGACTAGAGATCTCTTCAAAAAAACAAGCAGAAGAGATTAAGAAAAGGTGGCAAGAATACACAGAAATACTACACTAAAAATGTCTTAATGACCTGGATAAGATTCTCCAGGCAAGAACACTGCAGTGGGTATCTAGGGGATCTTCCCAACACAGGGATCGAACCCAGGTCTCCTGCATTGTGGGCAGATTCTTTAATGTCTTAGCCACCAGGGAAGCAACATATATATAAAATAGCATGATAATTAGCAATATAAAGTAATAAATTATTGATAAAAGCAACAATATGAATGAATTGTAGAATCAGTATGCTATGTTTGCTTTGTGAAAGAAGCCAGGCACTAAAGGATGCATATCATATGATTCCACTTCTACAAAATTCTACAAGGTGCAAATAAATGTGTAATAACTGAAAGTAAAACAGTGGTTGCCTGAGGAGGGAAAGATGGATTACCAGAGGACACAAGGAGTTTGTAGGGAATAATTAAACTATTTTTTAACTTGATTATAAAAAAATGTCTTTACATAGGCATTTGTCAAAAGTGATAAAAATGAACGGTTTAAATATGTGATGTTTATTTTATTTGGACAAAGTGTTAAAAAAATAAACAATAAAACTAGAAATAAACAACACACAAGATATCAAAATACCTGCCCATGTGACACTTTGAATACTCTCTCAAACAATGATTCTTTCAGAGAAAAATCCTTCATGACAATTACAGAAATTGAGAAAAAAATAGTTTTTACAGAAACAAGTTAATAACGACCACTGGAGCTAATCAGAGCATGAAGATTTTTCTCTGAAAACTGGAAACTTAGAGAAAATAACTATTTGTTTTGTGTTTCCTGAATGAACTATATATCTGGGTAACTCCAATTGAGGAAGCAAAGGCTTTCTTACAGAAGAATCCCAACTACAAAACGTAAAAGAAATGATCGTTTGGTTTTTTTTTAAAACACATTTTGCAATGTTTAGTGAAAAAATAAAACAAATATCATCATTGAGTCAACCCATCAAAAGAGAGATTAAAATGAAATTTTACTGAAAAAGTTTCAGATTTTGTCATCTGAGCCCACCAATCATTTTTCCCCCCAGGTTATTAGAATTAGGTTTTGTTGGTAAAAGCAGAGAATTATCAAACCTTAAATACACAAGTGTAATTTTCCTTTAAATAAAATGTAGCAGAGGTGGGTTGCCAGAGGTGATAGGATGGCCTTACAGCATCTGGTGTTTCCAGCTTTTCTATTTTATATTCTCAGTGTGAGCTCTCTGCCTGAAACCCCCACCAGTCATTTTTAACTTCACAAAAAGGACAACCAGACATCACGTGTCTCCATACATGAGGTGATGTCAAGCGCACTACAGCACTGATGAAACATTTTTAACCTGAAAGTGCTCCTGAACTTAATCAAACCTTTGGACCCAATTTCCACTTGCATGAACTACGGCACTACAAAGAAGTAAAGAGGCAAATCCATAATGTCAGGCATTATGCAAGACAGTTGACCTAGTTTCGGTAAGAAATAATGGCAGGAGAAATTAAGAGGGAGGAGCAGGGCAGTTGCTCCAGATAGAAATTGACTTAAGAAATTCAATAATTAAATACATTGTGTAGACTATATTTGAATCCTGAGTCTAAAAAAGAGAAAAGGAAATCAGTGCAAGGAGCCCAGATTGGATCCTTGTGTGGGAAACTATATCCCTCATGCTGCAACTAATGATCCCACATGGAGGAACGAAGATCCCACGTGCCACAACTAAGACCCGCTGCAGCTAAGTAAATAAATAAAATATTTTTAAAAAATTTTAAGAGATGCATACTGAAGTATGGAAGGATGAAACAATTCAGTACCTAAGATTTGCTTTAAACTACTTTATCAAAGTATTTTTAAACATATTAAAAGTTAGGATAAAGCAAAATCTTAAAGATTCTTAAAATTAGGTGGTGGGTATATTGGGAGTTCCCTGCTTTTATATTTGTTTGAAATTTTTTCATAACAAAATGTATCAAACCACACACACAATCTTGTTAATATAATATGAAAAGAAGCATCTGGTTCAAGACAGCAAGTAGCGTACTTATTTGCCTCTCATCCATTTGACACTTCAGTGAAATTAAAAAATAAAGCATGAAAAAGGAATACCACAAAATGAGACACACAATAAGAGAGAATATCTTTAGTATAAGAGATTCCAACACATTTCTGGAAGACTGAAGGGTGATGGATGGACTCAAACTGACTCAGGTTTCATCAGATTTCTCTTTTATGACCTCAGAGTCTACAAGACAACCAGTTTCAAAGTTCTTTGGGAAAATGACATACAGAAAGAACAAGTTTCTATAGGAAGAAAAATTTAGGTGTAATTTGGCAGAAACAGAATTCAAATGGCCAATGTGGATATTCACAGCCTCTTCATTAATGTTCACATGCAAACCACTTTGCAAAGAGAGTTTAGGCTGAAGGGGTTTCTTTAAGAAACGGTCATATAAATTGATCACAGATGAAAACTGTGACTCTTTGCCTGAGGTTTCTTCAGAGATTCAAGGCTGTTTAGCAGGATTACTGAAGACAGGGGAATAGCCAGACCTTCCAGAAGCAATCGGATTCTGTCCTGATTCTGGGTAACCACCAAATACCTAGCCCATTGTCAGATATGGGACTCGTGGAGTCTGTGACGGTCTTGTCCATGGCTGTCTTGGGACGGGCATATGGTACTTCTCTCTCCAGTATATGTTCAAGACATTTCTTAATGACATATTTAAACCTACAAATATTATCTCATAGTTATTTTCTTAGTCCTAAAATGTCCAGTGGAAACAGATACGATTCATACCAGATAGATATTTTAACTCCCTGATGCATGGAGAAAAGTTCATTCTGGAAGAAAAGGCAGACTGGAAACCCCTAGAACGGAACTGCTTCCCCTTCCCCTCCACCTTCCTCCAAGAGAGTGAACAATATGCAACGTCACATACCTGAGGAATTGTCTAGGCAATTGCCTCCATCAGAGACGTGAGACATGGAAGGCTAGTGATTCTTCCATATCCTCATTTAAAATATGAGCAAAAGCCAGATGGGTTACAGAGAATAACAGTAGATTACAGCAACTTTAATCAAACAGTGAAACCAATTACAGCTGCATTTCCAGAAGTGGTATCTCTGCTGGAGCTGATAAAAAAGCCTTTGGTACTTACTATGAAGTTACTGACCTGGCAATCGTTCTTGTTTTCAAGGGAAATTGAAAGCAATTTGCATTTATATGCCAGAGGCCAAAGTATACTTTTTATTACTATTATTTCTTTGTTTTCCACATATAGGATCTTTAGTTGCAGCCTGTAAACTCTTAGTTGCCACACGTGGGATCTAGTTCCCTGACCAGGGATCAAACCTGGGTCCCCCTGCATTGGGAGTATGGAGTCTTAGCCCCTGGACTACCAGGGAAGTCCCCCAAAGTATACTTTTAATGGATTATATCCATTGTCCAGCTCTCATAATATAGTCCAGGGGAGCATCAATCATTTCAACATTCCACAGAATATCAGGAAGACCCATTACTCTCCTAATATTATTCTAATCCGCCTTGGTGATCAGGAAGCTGTAAGTAGTCTAAATTCCCCAGTAATATGTACTAATTACACACAGAAGGCAGATAAGTGTTCTAGATATTCAAGAACCTGCCTCACTGGTAAAGTGTCTAGAAGCCAAGTGATAGAGGCCCATCAAAAATGTCTCTTCCAGAGAGAGATGCTGCTGCTTCTAGCCCAGCCCACCATGGGGCAGGTTGTGCAATAGTGAGTCTCCTTGGTTATTTTGTTGAGATAATGAATGAATTTAACGAGGGTGATGGGAACCTTGTTTCCTGTTGCTGGAGAGAGGATTTACATACATGGGGAGACAGGACATGGAAATGAACGTGAGAGTGTTATCAGAGGGTAAGTGGCCTAGGGCAGCTATAACAAAATATCCCAAACTGGGGGCTTAGACAACAGACATCCTCCCCCAGTCAAGAGGATCCTCTGGAGTAGGACATAGCAACCCCCTCCAGTATTCTTGCCTGGAGAATTCCATGGACAGAGGAGCCTGGTGGGCTACAGTCCATGGGGTTGCAAATAGTTGGACACGACTGAGTGACTGAGCGCTAGTACTAGTTCTGGAGAACAGCAGTTGGAGCTCAAGGTCAGTGTCCTGCTTCCCCAAGAGGCTCCAGGGGAGAATCCTTCCTGCCTCTTCTAGCTTCTGGGGGCTCCCAGCATCCCTAGGCTTGTGGCCACATCCCTCCAGTTTCTGCCTCCATCTTCACGTGGCTTCTTTTCTGTGCCTGTGTCTCTCTTCTTCCGAGTGCAGGCTGAGGTTTTTGTGTCTCCTGTAACTGGGGGTGGAGATGCCATTCTCTGAGCCTCCCCCAAAGAAAACACTTGTTTCTGTGATCAGAGCACCTCTGAGGGGCTGCAGTTTCCACATGGTGAGTTTCTCCAGTTCTGTGTGGACAGCAGAGGTGTCCCAGCATATAATGAAATCTTCCATGAAGATAATGCCTAGTATGTCAAAATCAAGAACAGCATTATAAACACATCATTTAAAGATATGGAGAGGTGAAGGCAATGGCAACCCACTCCAGTACTCTTGCCTGGAAAATCCCATGGACGGAGGAGCCTGGTAGGCTGCAGTCCATGGGGTTGCACAGAGTCGGACACGACTGAAGCGACTTAGCAGCAGAAGCATGCAGTTATAAGCATAATGTAGATGGATCCTAAACTACATATCATGTGTACTTCATAAATGAGATTGTGCTGAATAAAGACATGATCCTCTTAAGTGCAGAATTAATGGAATTTTAGATATGCCAATGACACCACCCTTATGGCAGAAAGTGAAGAGGAACTAGAAAGCCTCTTGATGAAGGTGAAAGAGAAGAGTGAAAAAGTTGGCTTAAAGCTCACCATTCCGAAAATGAAGATCATGGCATCTGGTCCCATCACTTCACGGGAAATAGGTGAGGAAACAGTGGAAACAGTGTCAGACTTTATTTTGGGGGGCTCCAAAATCACTGCAGATGGTGATTGCAGCCATGAAATTAAGACGCTTACTCCTTGAAAGGAAAGTTATGACCAACCCAGATAGCCTATTAAAAAGCAGAGACATTATATTGCCAACAAAGGTCCATCTAGTCAAGGCTCTGGTTTTTCCAGTTGTCATCTATGGATATAAAAGTTGGACTGTGAAGAAAGCTGAGTGGAGAAGAATTGATGCTTTTAAACTGTGGTGTTGGAGAAGACTCTTGAGAGTGAGTCCCTTGGACTGCAAGGAGATGCAACCAGTCCATTCTAAAGGAGATTAGTCCTGGGTGTTCATTTGAAGGACTGATGCTACAGCTGAAACTCCAGTACTTTGGCCAGCTCAAGTGAAGAGTTGACTCATTGGAAAAGCCTCTGATGCTGGGAGGGATTGGGAGCAGGAGAAGGGGACGACAGGATGAGATGGCTGGATGACATCACCGACTCGATGGACATGAGTTTGGTTGAACTCCGGAGGATGGTGATGAACAGAGAGGCCTGGCGTGCTGCGATTCATGGGGTCGCAAAGAGTCGGACACGACTGAGCAACTGAACTGAACTGACACAATATCCTTTCTGTGTTGGTGCTTGTATTTAAGACTATAAATCTCATCAGCTTTGGCACAGTTAATGTCTCTATTAGACTCGTTAAACAATTATCTTCTATGGTTAATAAATGTAAAGACTGCACCTGCTATTATGCTGGCTTTCATTCTTACATATTTTCACAGGGAACTTGCTTTAACGAATTTATTTTGAGAAGTTTTCAGTCAAATTCTATGTCAGGATTTTACATTAATGTCCAATAAGTGGTTAGATTTGTTCAATGTTAAAATTGGTATTATGGTAACTTCCTCATCCTTAAATTATTAATTTAAAGTATAACATGTTTTTTATTAAGAGAAACTAACTTACAGTGAAATTTGGCTGAGAATAGACAACTGTTATGGCCCTTTGTTGTACAGAATGCTGTGTTTTAATAAATCATGATGATGTAATAAAAAAAATAAAGATATGGAGATAAATACAAATTAAGTATAGCTGTAAGTGTTTCAACTTGATGGTTCTGGGGAGGGAAAAATAAAAGGAAGTAATACTTCAGAGGAGTTGAATTTCTTTTTGTTTTGCTTTAAATAACAAGGGAGGAGATGTGTACCTTCAGATTGTAGGGTGATTTGGGAGGTTACCTTCAACAGAATCAGATATCCTGGCTGAATCATGTGCAGTATAAGAGTAATTATTTGGATTACTCTTTATAGATGCTTGACACTGAGAATTTTCTTTTAATAACACAATATTCATTTACACATTTAGTTTTTAATTTGCTAAGTGTTAATAGGTTGGCATATATTTTTGTGCAATTAAGAAAGTTAAAATTATTTGTAAGATTTATTATCAATGAAAGTGAAAATTAGTCTCACAGTCATGTCCTACTCTTTGTGACCTTAAAGACTGTAGCTTGCCAGGCTCCTCTATGCATGGAATTCTCCAGGTAAGAATACTGGAGTGGATATTTCCCTTCTCCAGGGATCTTCCCAACCCAGAGATCAAACCTGGGTCTCCTGCATTGCAGGCAGATTCTTTACCAACGGAGCCACTAGAGAAGCCTGCTAAGTGAAAGTGAAAGTCGCTCAATCGTGTCCAGTTCTTTGCAACCCCATGGGCTATACAGTCCATGGAATTCTCCAGGCTAGAATACTGGAGTGGGTAGGCTTTCCCTTCTCTGGGGAAGGATTAAACCCAGGTCTCCCATATTGCAGGCTGATTCGTTACCAGCTGAGCCACTAGGGAAGCCCAAGAGTACTGGAGTGGGTAGCCAATGCCTTCTCCAGAGGATCTTCCCAACCTAGGTATCAAACCCAGGTCTCCTACACTGCAGGCAGATTCTTTACGAGCTGAGCTACCAGGGAAGCCCTATTATCAACAGTAATTTCTAATTTAAATTCTTATATAATAAAGGTAGAAGTGGTGCGATTGCCTTAGAAATGAAGTTGAAGCTTATTATTTTTTTCTTATCTTCAGCACCTGACAAACAGTATATAAGCTAAGAAGTAGTTTCATCTGTCTACTGTGATCAGCGTTTCCTAAATATAATGAGAAGGTCTTTTTACCCAGATGCAGCAGCTTTTTAGGTTTTGTTGTCTTGTTTCCATTTAGGGGCAGGCATTTCATTTTTCATTGTATTATCATGACAGTTCTTTCCTAGAGTTGCCTGTAGATTGTACCATTTTGTGGACTTCAGATAGCAAAGTCAACAGAATATCTTATCAGGCATTTTTTGTAAGAAGAAATTGCAGTAGTTTCTAACCTTGTCATATCAAAACCAGCATTGCTGTACCTGAACCAGGATTCAGGTCTTATGTCAGACACTAGAGGACAGTCATTCTTCTCTCAGATTGGCTCTGAACCTGGCTATGCGTCCAGACTTGCTGAGTTTATGTAAAGCACTAATTTTCATGCCTTATCTTAGATCTAGAAAATCAAAATGTAGGAGGCTGGGAGTCCAATAAAACCCAATACTTTTCATAAGATCCTAAGATTAATCAGATGTAATAATATTTGGAAAACATTACTATTAATATACATCTCAAAAACTTAGAAAAATACCTTCAAGGAAAATAATTTCCACTGTAATCTATTTTCTAACAATTTTACACAAATTTTTCTAAGCTTTTATTCTTATAATATCCTATCTGAATTCCCTCATTTCTGACTTTGTACTAACCTATTCATATTTTAGTCAGCATCACTTTGGAAAATTTAGCTCCAAAAGTACAATTTATACTCTGTAAAGGAATGCTTCTTTATTTGTATTATGTTTCTCTCCTTTCAAATGATTTCTTTACATGGACACTATGATCACTTTACAAGCAACAGCTTGGACAGAATGATTCTCGAGGGCAGTAACTAAAAACTAATAAGAAATGACAGCAGAGATGGAAGGGAAGAAGATTAACCAAGAAAAAGAGATGAACTTGTAAACAAACAAAGCAATCGAAAGAAACTACTGCAATGCCTGAAAATGTAGGAAGAGGGGCAGGAAAGAGACAGGTAGAAGCAAGCAACATGAAGGATTTGTTTCCTAGCATTGTCAAGGAAGATTAACCTCATAGGAAATGTCGGAATTTCTGCTGCTATAGTCAATTTGAGGAGATGGGAAGCAGAGAAAGATAATGGGGTGGAGGTGGTTTCTAGAGAAACTAACAGAAGGACAAAGTCAAAGAGGAAAATACACTTTTTAATATAAAGAGGCTGTATTTTTGCTTAAGGACGTTATCATTCTCCTTGTCACAGAGCCTCAACACTTGTGATTTATCATTGATTCCCCTCTCTTGGTCTCTATAGCACCAATCAATTGCTTAGTCATTGTAGCCTTTATCTATGAAATGACTTTCCTATCCATCTTCTTTTCCTTTCCACTATGATTACTTTGGTTCAGATCCCAATTTCCTCCCACTTTCAAACTTCGGTACTGGAGAAGACTATTGAGAGTCCCTTGGATAGCAAAGAAATCAAGCTAGTCAATCTTAAAGGAAATCAGTCTTGAATACTCATTGGAAGGACTGATGCTGAAGCATCAATGTTTTGGCCACCTGATGCGAACAGCTGACTCACTGGAAAACACCCTGATGCTGGGAAAGATTGAAGGCAGAAGAAGTGACAGAGGATGAGATGGTTGGATGGCATCACTGATGCCCTGGACAGGAACTTGGGCAACTTTAGGAGATGGTGAGGGACAGGGAAGTCTGACATGCTGCAGTTCACGGGGTCATGCAGTTCATGAAGAGTTGGACACTACTTGAAGACTGAACAAACAGCAAGAAACTTACAGTGCTATTCTTCCCTCTGGAGAAGGAAGTGGCAACCCACTCCTGTTTTCTTGCCTGGAGAATTCCATGGACAGAGGAGCTTGGCAGGCTACAGTCCATGGGGTTGCAAAGAGTCAGACACAACAAAGCAGCTAACCCATGTTCTTGCCTCTGTTTTCATAATCCTCTATTATGGACAGAATTGTATCTCCCCAGAATTCATATATTGAAGCCCTGAGCAATGGGATTATATCTGGAAATATGACCTTTAAAGAAGCAATGAAGGTTAAATGCAGTTGTAAGGGTCCTTATGAGAAGAGGTGGAGCCACCAAGGATGAGTGTGCATGTGAGGACCCAGCAAGAAGACAGCTGTCTGCAAACCAAGGAGAGAGGGCTCCGTAGAAACCAGCCCTGCGGGCACATTAATCTCAGAAATGCGCTTCTGCTGTCTAAGCCCTGCAGTCTGTGGTGTTTTGTTAATGCATTTTAAACTGCAGCACTCATACTGTTACTCTCTTCCTCTCAAAGCACTAGTGACAGCCCATAGGGATTTCTCAGCTTGGTTTTTCAACAGCATTCTTCCTGGATTTACCTTTCACCATCCCCTTGTTTCAGTGAAATATCATTCCTCACCATCTCTTCACAGGTCAGTTTTTTCCTTCCACAGCTTTCGCAGTCTGTGCTTCTCTCTGAGGAAATGTACTTCTTTTCTCCAATCTCAGGAACAGTCAGGGGTAGGAGGAACCCTACCCAGAGAAGTCCCAGGGAGCCACTTGCATGATATACGTGATGAGCAGACAAAGCGCACCAGCAGAAAGTCGTGAGAACAGCACCCAAACCAGCAGGAGGGCAGAATGCCTCTGCAGTTTATCCCTGACCTTCCAGTCCTGCAAACACTTGAGTCTTTAAGAGCCATAAGCCTCTGGTTTTTAACTTGCTTGGCTTCCAGGCATGAAATCTGCTTTACTCTCCAGTTGGATTTATCCCAACATCAGCCCTGGCTTAGCAGAGACAATACAAAGAGCCTCAGGACAAGAGCTCAATATCTGAGCATCACATTGGCTATAAAGTTGCTCCAGCTCCAGCCTGGGTTGTCCTAGTGATGCGTTTGATTCTCTGTAACTAAATCTCTTTCAGAATCAATGAATTGCTTCCTTGTTTTACGATGATCGAGTTACTGCCCAATACTCAGAGTCCTGTTGTTCAGTTGCTCAGTCGTGTCTGACTCTTTGGAACCCATGGACTGTAGCCCACCAGGCTCCTTTGTCCATGGGATTTTCCAGGCAAGAATCCTGGAGTGGATTACCATTTCCTTCCCCAATTCAGTCTATTGAAGCCAAAAGGACCACGGTTCACATTTCTAGGCATCTCTGAAGCCTCTCTGCCTAAGCCTGTGTCGGTCACCTGGTGTAGACCTGCCAGTTGCTTTTTCCCAGTCATTCTGGCCTCACCTTGATTCACTCTCAATCTCATCCTGGATTAAGAAATATTGCTATTCCATCCATCCCAATTGGCCCAGAGTTTTGCTTGTTTATTGTTCCAGGAGAATGGGCCACTTTCAATTTCAGACCTGTAAGAATTCATGTTTTTTACGGAATCCCTTGGAAACTTTGGAAGCACTCTGCTGTTTTTTTTATTTATGTATGTGTTTATTTTTGGCCGTGTTGGGTCTTTGTTGCTCTTCGCAGGGCTTACCTAGTTGTGGTAAGCGGGGCTGGGGGCTACTCTTTATAGCAGGGGCTACTCTGTATTGTGGAACACACCCTCTAGACACATGGGCTTCCGTAGTTGCAGCACACAGACTCGGTGGCTGCAGCTCATGGACTGTACAGTTTGGGCTCAGTAGTTGTGGAGCGTGGACTGATTTCCTCCACCACATGTGGAATCTTCCTGGACCAGGGATGGGACCCATGTCCCCTTCTCTGGCAGGCAGATTCTTATCCACTGCACCACCAGGGAAGTCCCACACACTTGCTGCTTTTAATGTCCTATGACTCTTCTCTCATGAGCTACAGCCAGTCTGTGAATAAATTTCAAAATCTTTCCTTCAAAATACATTCAGAATCTGATCACTTCTCACCACTCACACTGTCACCGTGCTGATGCAGGTGACAACACTCTCTCCCCTCTTCTTCTTCAATGGCCTCCTGACTGGTTTTTCTGCTTTTGCCTTTGATAACACAGCAGCCAGAGTTTTCCTAAAATATAAGTTATATTGTGCTGTTCTTATACTCTGGTGGTTCGGACGGTAAAGAATCTGTCTGTAGCGCAAGAGACTTGGGTTCAATCCCTGGGTCAAGAAGATCCCCTGGAGAAAGGAATGGCAACCCACTCCAGCATTCTTGCTGGGAGAATTCCATGGACAGAGGAAGCTGGGAGCTACAGTCCATGTGGTCACAAAGAGTCAGACATGACTGAGTGACGAACACTTTCCCTTTCATTCTTATGCTCAGAACCCTCCAGTGAATTTCCACATTGCTCAGAGTAACAGCAAAATCCCTGGAAGGACTAACCAGGACTAAAGGATCCTCCACCACTGCTCACTGTTTCTCTGGCCTCCTCTCCCGTGGCTCCCCCTATCATTCTCTGCACTCTGAAAACTCCAGCTTCCCTCCTATCCCTGGAACGGAGCAGCGAGTTTTAACCTCAGGGCCTTTGCACTTGCTCTCTGCTTTCCTTGGCATGCTTTTCCCAGTTATGCAATCACTTCTTGATTCGCTTCCTTCAGGACTTTTCTCACAAGTTACACTTTTAGAGCTCTCTTTCCTGACCACCTTGACTCAAATTTCAGCCATTTACTGAGTACAATTTTTATCTTTTCTATTTCATATTTTTCTCCATCATATTTATCATTATACAATACTGCATATATTTATGTGCATATTTTTTGTATCCTTCCCCATCTAAAAGATAACTGCATGAAAGAAAAAAATGCTTTGTTTTGTTCACCGCTCTAATCAGCACAAGAAACATTGCCTGGCCTGTACATAGTAGGCACTTAATAAATATTGAAAGAATGAATGTTCTGGGCCCTGACTATGCTTATCTTCCTACATTTTGAGTCCTGCCTTTTCTGATCTTGCCTCTCACTCTATGCTTGTGTCCCTGTCAAGCCACATGAAGGCTGGAAAGAAATCTGAGGACCCTGTTACGTGTTGTAATGCCTTGGCCGTCTGAATTTCTTATGGCCAATCTAGACAAAGATGGAAATATAATCCACTGGCCCAACAACCAAAATAACTGTCACAAAAATAGTCACCCTGGGATACCTTGTAGCTCTGACTGGAAAGGAAAATTAAATTTCATATCCATTTATAGGCCCTGTTGGTTGCCAGGTTTATCTTAAACCATAGGCAGAGGAATCACAAAACTGTGCTCAAAAAAAATTCAGGGGAAAAAAATTTGGGATTTAACAGATCCTACTCAGACGGTAAAGCCTCTGCCTACAATGTGGGAGACCTGGATTTGATCTCTGGGTCGGGGAGATCCCCTGGAGAACAAAATGGCAACCCACTCCAGTACCCTTGCCTGGAAAATCCCATGGATGGAGGAGCCTGGTGGGCTGCAGTCCATGGGGTCGCAGAGTCGGACACGACTGAGCCACTTCACTTCACTGTCAAAAGTTCTTCCTCTATTTAATCTAAATATTTTATGCTAAAAGTAAATTCATTTCCTCTTATTTTATGTTCACAAAAGATAGGTAATAGAAGGCCTCTGTCATCCACATGCAATGTCTCAGTTCAGTTCAGTTTAGTCACTCAGTCGTGTCTGACTCTTTGAGACCCCATGAAGTGCAGCACGCCAGGCTTCCCTGTCCATCACCAACTCCCAGAGCTTAAGCAAACTCATGTCCATCGAGTTGGTGATGCCACCCAACCATCTCATCCTCTGTCATTCCCTTTTCCTCCTACTTTCATTCCTTCCCAGCATTAGGGTCTTTTCAAATGAGTTAGTTTTTCACATCAGATGGCCAAGGTATTGGAGTTTCAGCCTCAACATCAATCTTTCCAATGAGCACTCAAGACTGATCTCCTTTAGGATAGATTGGTTGGATATCTTTGTAGTCTAAGGGACTCTCAAGAGTTTTCTCCAACACCACAGTTCAAAAGCATCAATTCTTTGGCACTCAGCTTTCTTCACAGTCCAACTTTCACATTCATACATGACCACTGGAAAAAACGTAGCCTTGACTAGACGGATCTTTGTTGACAAAGTAATGTCTCTGCTTTTTAATATGCTGTCTAGATTGGTCATAACTTTTCTTCCAAGCAGTAAGCGTCTTTTAATTTCATGGCTGCAATCACCATCTGCAGTGATTTTGGAGCCCCCAAAATAAAGTGTCTCACTGTTTCCACTTTCCCCATATATCTGCCATGAATGATGGGACCAGTTGCCATGATCTGAGTTTTCTGAATGTTGAGTTTTAAGCCAGCCTTTTCACTGTCCTCTTTTACTTTCATCAAGAAGCTCTTTAGTTCTTCTTCGCTTTCTGCCATAAGGGTGGTGTCATCTGCATATCTGAGGTAACTGATATTTCTCCTGGCAATCTTGCTTCCAACTTGTGCTTCTTCCAGCCCAGCATTTCTCATGAGGTACTCTGCATATAAGTTAAATAAGCACGATGACAATATATAGCCTTGACATACTCCATTTACTATTTGGAACCAGTCCATTGTTCCATGTCCAGTTCTAACTGTTGTTTCTTGGCCTGAATACAGGTTTCTCAAGAGGCAGGTCAGGTGGTCTGATATTCCCAGAATACCAGAGTTTTCCACAGTTTATTTTGGTCCACACAGTCAAAGGCTTTAGCATAATTCATAAAACAGAAATAAATGTTTTTCTGGAACTCTCTTGCTTTTTCAATAATCCAGTGGATGCTGGCAATTTGATCTCTGGTTCTTCTGCCTTTTCTAAAACCAGATTGAACATCTGGAAGTTCAAGGTTCATGTATTGCTGAAACCTGGCTTGGAGAATTTTGAGCATTATTTTACTAGCGTGTGAGATGAGTGCAATTGTCTGATAGTTTGAGCATTCTTTAACATTGCCTTTCTTTGGGATTGGAATGAAAACTGACCTTTTCCAGTCCTGTGGCCACTGCCGAGTTTTCCAAATTTGCTGGCATATTGAGTGCAGCACTTTGAGCATCATCTTTTAGGATTTGAAATAGCTCAACTGGAATCCCATCATCTCCTCTAGCTTTGTTCATAGTGATGCTTCCTAAGGCCCACTTGACTTTGCATTCCAGATGTCTGGCTCTAGCTGAGTGATCACACCATTGTTATTATCTAGGTAGTGAAGATCTTTTTTGTACAGTTCTTCTGTGTATTCTTGCCACCTCTTCTTAATATCTTCTGCTTCTGTTAGGTCCATACCATTTCTATCCTTTATTGTGCCCATATTTGCATGACATGTTCCCTTGGTGTCTCTAATTTTCTTAAAGAGATCTCTAGTCTGTACCATTCTATTGTTTTCATCTATTTCTTTGCACTGATCACTGTGGAATGCTTTCTTATCTCTCCTTGCTATTCTTTGGAACTCTGCATTCAAATGAGTATATCTTTCCTTATCTCCTTTGCTTTTGACTTCTCTTCTTTCACAGCTATTTGTAAGGCATCCTCAGACAGCCATTTTGCTTTTTTTGCATTTCTTTTTCTTGGGGATGGTCTTGACCCCTATCTCCTGTACAATGTCATGAACCTCTGTCCATAGTTCATCAAGCATTCTGTCTATCAGATCGAGTCCCTTAAATCTATTTCTCACTTCCACTGTATAATCATAAGGGATTTGATTTAGGTCATATATGAATGGTCTGGTGGTTTTCCCCACTTTCTTCAATTTAAGTCTGATTATGGCAATAAGGTGTTCATGATCTGAGCCACAGTCAGCTCCCGGTCTTGTTTTTGCTGACTATATAGAGCTTCTCCATCTTTGGCTGCAATGAATATAATCAATTTGATTTTGATGTTGACCATCTGGTGATGTCCATGTGTTGAGTCTTCTCTTGTATGTCTCATCAATTAGCTAATATTCTTTCTGTAGTTGTTGATACTATGATGACAATACGGGGGAAAGTCACTCAGTTGTGTCCAACTCTTTGTGACTCCATGGACTATACAGCCCATGGAATTCTCCAAGCCAGAATACTGGAGTGGGTAGCCTTTTCCTCTCCAGGGGATCTTCCCAACCCAGGGATCAAACCCAGTCTCCTCATTGCAGGCAGATTCTTTACCAGCTGAGCCATAGGGGAAGTCCATAATGACAATAAATGCAATTAATTAGGAAAAGTAGTTGGTCCACATCTCGATTAGGATAAGAGAATACTCTTAGCCATATAATGTGTTGTTGTAAGTATTTTAAAGAAAACCTAGGTGCGTCCCTGAATATTGTAGGATCCCATAGTTAGACTAGTGAGTAAGATCCTTCTGATCTGTAGGGAACATTGGCTGGTTGTCTCTCCAGGATCTCTTATTCCCTCCATCCTTCTTCAAAGTACTCAACTTTTGATTCAGATACTGTTCAGAGCATAAGCCATTTGTCCTCCCAGCTCTGTTCTCTGCCCCTTTCCACTGTGTGCCCTGGCCCAGAAGAGTGAACAGTCTGAGACACGCCAGCAGGGTTTCTGCGCCCTCAGTGCTGGTCTGGTTTGGACGATGGGAAGCCCCAGCAGTAACAGGACAACACAAGAATACTGGCGCCTTAGTTCCCCTCGCTCCCTCTCAACCTCCTCTGAAGTTATGTGTGCTGCTGCTGCTGCTGCTGAGTCGCTTCAGTTGTGTCCGACTCTCTGCAACCCCTTAGACGGCAGCCCACCAGGCTCCCCTGTCCCTGGGATTCTCCAGGCAAGAACACTGGAGTGGGTTGCCATTTCCTTCTTCAGTGCATGAAATTGAAAAGTTAAAGTGAAGTTGCTCAGTCGTGTCTGACCCTCAGCAACCCCATGGACCGCAGCTTTCCAGGCTCCTCCGTCCATGGGATTTTCCAGGCAAGAGTACTGGAGTGGGTTGCCATTTCCTTCTCCAATGCATGAAAGTGATTTTCTTGCCTTCCTCCCCCCCATCCCCACTCCTGCCTTTCCCTCTGTGAGAGAGGAGTCTTACCCAGAATTGAGGAAAATGACAAAAGCCATGACTGAGATTACCCACCCCACCCAGGTCCTGATATGTGGGGAATTTCCGTAACTCTCTAGGGTAGACAGGTGCAGTCTTGAAAACCCACCTAGAGGCCTGGATGTCATCTCGGAGGAGAATTAGGGGAAAGAAGGGGCTCTATAACTTGGGTCCCTGATAAGAAGCTACAGCCCTGACGAGGCCTGAGGGCTGCCCTACATCTCAGAATGTGAGTGCACTTCCACAGCTGGAAGTCAGAAGAGTAACAACTGAAGCCAAGNGGCATCACGGACTCGATGAATGTGGGTCTGAGTGAACTCTGGGAGATGGTGATGGACAGGGAGGCCTGGCATGCTGTGATTCATGGGGTCATGAAGAGTCGGACACGACTGAGTGACTGAACTGACTGATAGCTGATTAACAATATTGTGGTAGTTTCAGGTGAACAGCAAAAAGACTCAGCCATACATATACATGTATCCATTCTCCCCTAAATCTGCCTCCGATCCAAGCTGGCATATGACATTGAGCAGAGTTCCACATGCTATACAATAGGTCCTTGGCTATCCATTTTGAATATAGCGGTATGTATATGACCTTCCCAAGCTCCCTAACTATCTTGTCCCCCTGGCAGCCATAAATTCTTTTTCTAAGTCTGTGAGTTTCTTACTGCTTTATAAATTCATTTGTATCATTTATTTTTAGATTTGTGGACACTGATTTCTATCTTGTGCTTATATCAATCTGCCTCAGGATTAAAGAGGTCCATCGGGCTTCCTTGGTAGTCCAGTGGTTAAGAATGTGCCTTGCAATACAGGGGACACCGGTTCCATCCCTGGTCCAGGAATATCCCACATGCCAAGGAGCAACAGCCCTTGCTCTAGTACCTGCGTGCTGCAACCACTGAAACCCGAATGCCTAGAGCCTGTACTCTGCAACAAGGGAAACCACCGCAATGAGAAACGCAGGCATCATGACCAGAGGGTGGCCCCTGCTTGCATGTAGCAATGAAGACATAGCACAGCTAAAATTATAAGTAAAAAAAATAATTTAAAAAAATAAATAAACAAATTTTTAAATTATAAAGAGCTTCATCTTTTTGCCTGCAGCATCTTGCCTTATGTCCCATCAATAGCCACATTCTAAATCTAAGACTTCCCTTGAAATGTTTCTGTCCCATTGTTGCCCCCTTACCATCAATAATATTTTTCCTTCCAACTATGTGATTTAATTATTCTTTTACTTTTCACAGAGGTTCTCAAATTCTGCAAAAAACACATCCATGAAGACCTTCTGTCTGAAGTTGTAATGACTAGTGTACTTATCAGAGTACTCCAGAGAAACAGAACCAGTGGGAGATTATATACATATATTCTTTTTATTTATTATGAGATATTGGTTCGTAATACTACAGAGGCTAAGAAGTCCCACAGCATCTTCTTGGAGACCCAAGAAAGCTGATGGTGTAGTTGGAAAGCCTTACAGCTATAACCAGTGGTGTAGATTCCAGTCCAGGCCTGAAGGCCTGAGAACCAGGAGCTCCCAGATCAATGTCCCAGTTCAGCAGTCAGGCAGAGAGACAATTCAAACTTCCCCGGCCTTTTCATTCTCTTCAGGCCCCCAGGAGGTTAGATGATGCCCCCACACACTGGGGAGAGCCATCTGCTTTACTTACTCCACCAACTCATTTATTTCTCTTGGAAACACCCTCACGTGCATGCATGCTAAGTCACTTCAGTCATGTCCGGCTCTTTGCAACCCTATGGACTGTAGCTCACTAGGCTCCTCTGTCCATGGGATTCTCCAAGCAAAAACACTGGTGTGGGTTGCCATGCCCTCCTCCAGGGGATCTTCCTGACCCAGAGACTGAACTCATGTCTCTTTCGGCTCCTGCGTTGGCAGGCAGGTTCTTTACCACTAACACTACCTGGGAAGCCTAAACTTTCTCATAGACACCAAGAATAATATCTAATCAGTTATCTGGATATCCCAAGGCCAAGTCAAATTGACACATAAAATTAACCCACAACCAGGTACATTAAAATAAAAATGCTGGCCTTGGAGATTAGAACCCAGGCTGTTAGGCCTACCTGCACCTCCTCCCACCTCTACGAGCTTGGAAAGTCTGAGGCCATCTGGGATCTGCCATGTGGAGACTTGTCCAGGACTTCCTCAATGCCTTCTCATGCTCAGCTACAGGACCATCTCATAAGCAAGTTTCCTACTGTATAGCACAGAGAACTATACTCAATATCCTGTGATAAACCATAATGGAAAAGAATATTTTTTAAAAAAAGAATATATATATGTATATATAACTGAATCACTTTGNATTTTTCATTCTTTTTCAAATTCTTTTATTTAGATTATTACAGAATTTTGAGCAGAGTTCCTTGTGCCATACAGTAGGTTCTTGTTGTTTATGTCTTTTCAATATAGCAGTGTGTACATGTCAATCCCAAACTCCTAGTCTATCCCTCCTGCCCACCCTTCTCCCCTGGTAACCACAAGTTCATTCTCTAAGTCTGTGAGTTTGTTTCTGCTTTGTCAATAAGTTCATTTGTATCATTTTAAAAGAGTCCACATAAAAGTTATACCATATGATATTTGTCTTTTGCTGTCTGATTTCACTTAGTATGATCTTCAAGTCTATCATGTTACTGCAAATGGCATTATTTCATTCTTATTTATAGATGCATAATATCCCACGGTATATATGTACCACATCTTCTTTATTCATTTATATGTTGGTGGACATTTAGATTGTTTCCATGACTTGGCTATTGTGAACAGTGCTACAATGAAGATTAGGGCACACGTATTTTTTTAAACCAAGTTTTTTTCTGGATATATGCCCAAGAATAGGATTCTCGGATCATATGGTAGGTCTACTTTTAGTTTTTTAAGGAACGTCCATAATGTTCTCCATAGTGAATCTACCAGTTAACATTTCCACCAACAACATGGGGGGGGGGGTTCCCTTTTCTCCACACCCTCTCCAGCATTTATTATTTGTTTATTATTTGTAGATTGTTTGATGAAGCCCATTCTGACTGGCGTGAAGTGATAGCTCATTGTAGTTTTGATTTTCATTTCTTTAATAATTAGTGATGCTGAGCATCTTTTCCTGTGCCTTCTTGGCCATCTGTATATCTTCTCTGAAGAACTGTTTGTTTAGATCTTCTGCCCATTTTTTGATTGGGTTTTTTTTAAGGTATTGAACCAAATGAACTGTAAATAAAGAAGTTTAACTGCTTGTAAATTTTAAAGACTAGTCCTTTGTTAGTTTAGCAAAGGATTAGTTAATTACTTTAACTGTTAGTTTAACTTTTTGTAAATTTTGAAGACTAATCCTTTGTTGGTCACATAATTTACAAATATTTTCTCCCAAACTGTGCGTTGTCTTTTAATTTTGTTTATGGCTTTCTTTGCTGTGCAAAAGCTTTAGAGTTTAATTAAGTCCCATTTGTTTATTTTTGCTTNTTAACTTTTTGTAAATTTTGAAGACTAATCCTTTGTTGGTCACATAATTTACAAATATTTTCTCCCAAACTGTGCGTTGTCTTTTAATTTTGTTTATGGCTTTCTTTGCTGTGCAAAAGCTTTAGAGTTTAATTAAGTCCCATTTGTTTATTTTTGCTTTTATTTCCCCTATTGTGGGAGATCAAAAAAGATAATGTGATTCAGGTCAAAGAGTGTTCTGCCTTGTTTTCCTCTAGGAATTTTGTAGTATCCTAAATGTATAGTATAGTATAGGTCTTCAATCCATTTTGATTTTATTTTTGTGCATGGTGTTAAAGTGTCCTAATTTCATTTTATTACATTTAGCTGATCAGTTTTCCCAGCACTATCTATTGAAGAGACTGCCTTTCCTCTGTCGTATAGTCTTGTCTCTTTTGCCATAGATTAATTGATCACACGAAGAAGTTAATGACACCCCACTCCAGTACTCTTGCCTGGAAAATCCCATGGACAGAGGAGCCTGGTAGGCTGCAGTCCATGGGGTCGCTAAGAGTCAGACACAACTGAGCGACTTCACTTTCACTTTTCACTTTCATGCATTGGAGAAGGAAATGGCAACCCACTCCAGTGTTCTTGCCTGGAGAATCCCAGGGATGGGGGAGCCTGGTGGGCTGCTGTCTATGGGGTTGCACACAGTCGGACATGACTGAAGTGACTTAAAACCAGTAGCAGCAGCAATTGATCATAGGTGCATGGTTTTTCCCCTGGGCTTTCAATCTGTTCTACTGATCTGTGTTTCTTTTTTTGTGACAGTACTATACTGTTTTTTTTTAAATTAATTAATTAATTAATTTATTTATTTTGAAAATTCCAAAAGTTTTATTTTATTTTTTTATTTACTTTATTTTACTTTACAATACTCTATTGGCTTTGCCATACATCGACATGAATCCACCAAAGGTGTACACGAGCTCCCAATCCTGAATCCCCCTCCCACCTCCCATCTCACAACGTCTCTCTGGATCATCCCCATGCACCAGCCCCAAGCATCCTGTATCGAACATAGACCGGCGCCTCATTTCTTACATGATAGTATACATGCTTCAATGCCATTCTCCCAAATCATCCCACCCTCTCCCTCTCCCTCAGAGGCCAAAAGTCCATTCTATATGTCTGTGTCTCTTTTGTTGTCTCACATACAGGGTCAAGATTACTATCTTTCTAAATTCCATATATATGTGTCAGTATACTGTATTGGTGTTTTTCTTTCTGGCTTACTTCANGGGGAAGTCAGGAGGGAGGAAAAAAGACCGTGGGGAGCAGGGGAAGGGCGGGAACGGTGCAGGCGCCCCGCCCGAGGCTCACTCACATGGCCATGTCCCTGGCCTCGCCTGGGGTCAGGGCCTCCTCGGGCCCCACCAGCTTCACAGCGGAGAAGTGCTCCTGGAGCTGGGGCCAGGAGTCATCGATGTGGGGCTCGTGGTACACCTCCTGGAGGTACGGGGAGAAGAGATTGGAGGGGGGACGCCGAGAGGGCAGAAAGGTGGCATCAGAGGGACAGGACGGGGCGGGAGGAGCACTTCCTGCTGGAGGACAGGCTGCAGGAAGGAGTCCGGGTGTGGGGAGAGTCCTGGTCTGGGCAGCGGGGGTGGGGAGGTCCCTTGGGAGAGAGAGGCTGGCAGTCGGGGTGTCTCACGTTGTTGTGCAGGAAGAGCGTGACCCTGTCGGGGGGGTAGTCCAGGAGCAGCAGCCGCTGGAGGAAGCGGGGCAGGAACGGGGTAGGTTGTTCCACAAACACAGCCAGAAGTACCCGGGGGGGAGGCTGGAAGATACGACGATGTGACGGGTCTCAGAGGAAAGCTGGGCTCCTCTACCCAGTCTGCCCTCCGCACTCTGCCAATTTTAGTGGAGGGTGGGGGCGAGGGGATCTCCAGGGGCTTTGCCTCCACCCCTACTGCCCAGCACCCTCCTGGTACCCTCTGCCTCAGAGCACTCTCCCACCCACCCTGGCACCCCCTCCTCACTTGCCCCCCCGGGAGTGGCCTCCGGTCCTGGTTACAGAAGCCACAGCCTCCTTCGGGAGTCCAGCCGTTGGGGACGTAGTTTCCCAGGTAATTCAGCTGGAGCTGTTGGGAGAGGCGGTGAGAGGCTGAGGCAGGGCCAGGGGTGAGGGAGGTAGGGGCAGGGACCGGGGAAGGGCAGGCGGAGCGTGGGCATGGAGAACCTCTTCCAGCTCCTGCGCTTCTGGGGCCGGGGAGATCTCACCGCTCGGAAGGGCTGGAGGAACCTGGGGGGCTGTGGGATCGGGACTGACTGAGGCAGGGGCTGGGCTGAGGGGAGAAGCGATTGGAGCACCTTCGTGGGACCATTCCCATGAACTACAACAGGAAGCGTGTCATAGGCCACATTCCGGATACGCACTCGATTCCGACCAAACTTTAAAACCACCTCGTCTGGGGAAGAAAGTCCAGGCTTTAGACTCCCTTACTCTAGAAACTGCCAATCAGCTGCTGCCGCTGCTAAATACAGTGGAGGTGGTGGTGGGCGGGGGAGGTACCCAGGTGTTCTAGAGGATGAAGGACCACGGTCCATGGGGCAGGGATGGGATAACGTCTCTCTCCGAGGGCACTGGCCAGGCTGCTGCCACCTGGGGAGCCCCACCACCTACAACCTGTGCCCCCGGGGAAGTCTCTGGCCCTGCAGGGAGGAGGTTTCCCCATATGTAACCAGTGGGTGATCACAGACCCGCCTTTCATGGGATTGTTATGTTCAATGAAATTAAAGAAGGAAAACCCTGACCCAGAGCCTGGCACGTAGCAATGGGCGTGTACAGCAGGGGCTGCTGCTATTCCTGGTAGCAGAGGCACCTTGCCCTGTGGGCCATTCAGACGTTTGCTGAAGTCAACACAGAGGTGAGCTGAAGTTCACCCCCGATCTACCAGGAGCCCTGCCCACATTCAGGACCCCTAACAGCCTCTCTCATCGCCCCTTTTCTCATTGCCGTCTCCTCACCTAAAGCCCCGTTGAGGTTCTGAAAGATCCGCGATTTATGATCCAGACTAAGGCCGAGTTTCTCCTGGATGGGATGAGGTGAGGGCAGTGAATTAAAGAGGGGCTGAGACATCTCTTCCCACTCTTTCCTCTCTGTGTCTTTCTGAAAGCCTCTTGACGCCTTTCCTCAGGGCCTGCCACCCCCCAGAGCTGCGGGGATGGGGGCCCTCCTCGGCCTCTCCCTACCCTCAGTCCCGGGTCCAGGTAGAGCCGAGTGTAGAAGAGCTGGTCGTCATCGTCATCTTTGTACTTCCACTGGCGGACGATTTGGTGGACGGTGGGGGCGAAGCCGATGAATCCTGGCAGGGGGAGAGGATGCGCTGACTGCCAGCCTCCCCAGCGTCCCACGGCTGGTCCCCACCCCCTCGCCCGCCCTCAAGCGCCTGGGACACTCCACTCCCCACCACCGCTGGACCCTCTGCCACTCACCACCAGAGTTGAGGAAGCGCTTCCCCGTGCCCACCTCAGGGTACTGCTCTGCTAAGCCCCACTCGGGCCAGCAGAAGCTCTCTGCGGAGAAGAGCAGGCGGCTGCCACTCTGGATGAACTTCTTCAGCAGCTCCGAGGGGCTGCCAGCCAGAACCACGTCATAGCTGAGGGAGGCAGGGGACGATGAGGAGGACGGCCACTAGGAATCTCCCTATCCTCTCCCCTTCTGTCCGCCTCCTCCCCTTTACCTGTCCACAAACATGATGACCATATCTTCCCTGTCTGCGTATTTCTCCATTTCCTTCTTGAGCCACCTGACTTTCTGTCCTCCACCGACCGTTCGGGCGACATCACCCCCTCGCCACTCCTCTCCCAGGCCCAGGGTCTGTGGAGAAGACCCAGAATGCCAGGGAGGGTCTCAGGTGGCCAGGTGGGCTCATCGCCCTAACCAGGCTCACCGGAGAGTCCCAGGCATCCAGCCCTTGGCCCACTCTGGGTGGGGGGCTAGATGCCACCCCGACCCCTTCGAGGGGCCCAAGAGGGTGTTCCTCTCCTTACCTGCACAGTGTAGTTGAAAAACTCTGCTGACTGCAGGAAACGCCGGTATCCCTCTGTCTCCGCTGTGGCCACGGTGATCACCAGGAGCTTTTCTGTCACCAGACGGGACTCAGCACCCAGCTTGCTGCCCCATGTACTCAGCTCACCAACCAGCCCTCCCCTCCCCCCACTCCCCCCCAACCC
>SJYV01039084.1:724329-742635 GCA_006410875.1 Neotragus pygmaeus | reverse complement strand
AAGCTTCAACTTCAGCATTAGCCCTTCCAATGAATATTCAGGACTGATTTCCTTTAGGATTGACTGAATTGATCTCCATGAAGTCCAAGGGACTCTCCAGAGTCTTCTCCAACACAACAGTTCAAAAGCATAAATTGGTGTTCAGCCTTCTTTATGGTCCAACTCTCACATCCATGCATGATCACTGGATAGACCATAGCTTTGACATTACGGATGTTTTTTGGCAGAGTAATGTCTCTGCTTTTTACTATACTGTCCATGTTGGTCATAGATTTTTTCCAAGTAGAAAGTGTCCTTTTGTAATGAAATAAACACTTTATTGCTAAAAATGCAAACCGTCATCTGATAGCACAATTAAAAAAAAAAGCAGTGTCTGGGAAGTGGGGTGAAGACAAGTACAGTGAAGGGAGATGTGGAGCCAAACAACATGTGACCACAAAAGGTTTCTTTCTCAGCCTGAAATCACTGAGATCCATCAGAGCTGCTGCACTTGTTCACAGTTTGATCTTTCGATTCAGACAGTCTGTTCCACCATACACCTCCTGAAGGACAGTGGGTCGTTTTTAGCTTTTGGCCATACAAATGAAGATGCTACAAGTATCCACATGCAGGTTTTGTGTGCAGGTAAGTTTTCACTTCTTTAGGGGAAATGCCCAGGGCATGATTTTGGGCATATAGTAGGTATAGATTCAATTTTTAAACAAATTCTGGGAGGATGTCTGGAGTGACTGTGTAGGTTCTCACAACACTGCAGGGGACCCAGCACCCAGGTCAGTAGCTGCAGGCTTTGTGTGCAGCATTCTAGAAGATTCCTAGCACAGCTTAACGTTTAATTTGCAAACTCTATTGACTATTAATGAGCATCTTTTCCTGTGCTCACTTGTCATCCATACATCTTCTTTGGTGGTCATTTTTCATTGGGCTGTTTGTTTTCTTATTGTTAAGTGTGAAGAGTTCTTTGTATATTCCAGATACAAGTCTTTTGTCAGATATGTGATTTGCAAATCTTTTTCAGATATTGTATTTTCAAATTTTAGAATTTCCATTAGGTTATTTTTATAATTTTTCTTTCTCTGCTAAGAGCTTCTCTCTTTCCATTCGTTTCATTCCATTCATCTCAAGTGTTCAATTTTGATGGAAGAAAGAAGTAATCAGTGATGCTCCAAGAGTCTCTCAAGTGGAGCCAGCAATCACTGAGGGCTTGCACTTGTCCAGCTAGGATGGATGCACTCTGCCCCATGACCTGATGGAGTCCTGATTCCCCTGCTGTCTGTGTGGTGAATCCAGTGTCAGCTCAGCTTCCAAAGCTTTTGCTCTTCTGTTTGAGTCTCCGCAGCAAGGCTGCAGCTCCGCAGTTGGTGTCAGGCTGGGGTAGTGGTTCATGCAGAATTCATCCTTTTTGGTGGTTCATGTGGAATTCTGTAAACTTTGACTCCAGGACAAATATCTTGTGGAATATTCCATATCCAAGATCTTATCAACCAAAATAATCAAGTGGCAGTGCAAAAGATAGGAGTTTATTTGGGGTCTTAAAAACTGCAATCTAGGAGACCCAGATTCAGGTAACCTGGGAAGGGTGTTCAGGGAAGAGAGTCAGGGACCGCTGAAGACAAAAAGCCACGAGGCCTTTTTGTTCAAAGTTGCCTGGCCTGACGCTGATAGGAGCTGGAATACACTTGTCCTGAAGGGACCACGACACAACCCTTATGGCAGAATGTGAAGAGGAACTAAAAAGATTCTTGAAGAAAGTGAAAGAGAAGAGTGAAAAAGTTGGCTTAAAGCTCAACATTCAGAAAATCAAGATCATGGCATCTAGCCCCACCACTCCATGGGAAACAGATGGGGAAACAGTGGAAACAGCGTCAGACCCTATCTTCTTGGGCCCCCAAATCACTGCAGATGGCAACCGCAGCCATGAAATCAAAACATGCTTACTCCTTGGAAGGAAAGCCACGACCAACCCAGACAGCACACCCAAAAGAAGAGACATCACTCTGCCAACAAAGGTCCATCCAGTCAAGGCCATGGCCCCTCCAGTGGTCATGCATGGACGTGAGAGTTGAATCGCGAGAAAAGCTGAGCGCCAAAGTATCGATGCCCCTAAACCGTGGTGTTGGAGAGGACTCCCGAGAGGCCCCTGGACCACAAGGAGACCCAACCAGTCCACTCCAAAGGAGATCAGTCTAGGCGCCCACTGGAAGGAATGACTCCAAAGCTGAAACTCCAGCACCCCGGCCACCCCATGCGAAGAGCTGACTCACTGGAAAAGACCCTGACACTGGGAGGGACCGGGGGCAGGAGGAGAAGGGGACGACAGAGGACAAGATGGCCAGACGGCACCACCAACTCGATGGACGCAAGTCCGAGCGAAATCCGGAAGTTGGCGATGGACAGGGAGGTCTGGTGCACTGCAGCCCATGGGGTCACAAAGAGCCAGACATGACTGAGTGACCAAACCCAACCAAAAGGGACCATGAGTCATTTTAGGGCCAGGGCCCAGTGAGTAGAGAGACTGGCAGCAGGTTCTGGAGATTTTCTGGGTGACTATACTGAGTAATGGGCTCAGAGTCCATCCAGGCTGGGACTACATAATTCCCATCCTGGGAGGCCTCTGTTTCCATCTGAAAGACTCTTGGAGCATCACTGACTCCACCTCACTCTTCCTGAGAAAGTGTCTTTTTATTTCATGGTGCAGTCACCATCGGCAGTGATTTTGGAATGCAAGAAAATAAAGTCTGCCACTATTTTCACTGTTTCCTCATCTATTTGCCATGAAGAGATAGGACTGGTAGCCATGATCTTAATTTTTTGAACGTTGAGTTTTAAGCCAGCCTTTTCACTTTCATCAAAAGGCTAGTTAGTTCCTCTTCACTTTCTGCCACAAGGGTGGTATCATCTGCATATCTGAAGTTATTGATCTTTCTGCCTGCAATCTTGATTCCAGCTTGTGTTTCATCCAGCCCAGTGTTTTTCATGATGTACTCTGTATATAAGCTAAATAAGCAGGGTGACAATATACAGCCTTGATGTACTCCGTTTCCAATTTGGAACCAGTCTGTTGTTCCATGTCCCATTCTAATTGTTGCATCTTGACCTACATACAGATATCTCAGGAGGCAGGTAGGGCGGTCTGGTATTACCAGTTTGTGAAAGGCTTTGGCATAGTCAGTAAAGCAGAAGTAGATGTTTTTCTGTAATTCTCTTGCTTTTTCTATGATGCAATGCATGTTGGCAATTTCACTCTGGTTCCTCTGCCTTTTCTACATCCAGCTTGTACATCTTGAAGTTCATGGTTCATGTACTATGAATAATAGAATAGAAAATAATAATAAAATAAAAGAATAGAATGTAATAAGGATAACAAGATAAGTGGCAAAAGTGAACATTGACATTTTAGGAATCGGTGAAATAAAATGGATTGCAATGGATGACTTTAAATCAGATTATCATTATATCTACTACAGTGGGCAAGAATCCCTTAGAAGAAATACAGTAGCTCTCAGTCAACAGAAGATTCCAAAATGCATTACTCGCATGCCATCTCAAAAATGACAGAATGATCTCTGTTCATTTCCAAAGCAAACCATTCAGTATCACAGTAATCCAGGTCTATGCTCCAACCACTAATGCCGAAGAAGCTGAAGTTGGACAGTTCTATGAAGACCTACAAGACCTTCTAGAACTAACCCAAGAAAAAAGATGTCAATGCATGATACAGGACGCTCGGGGCTGGTGCACTGGGATTACCAAGAGGGATGATACAGGGAGGGAGGTGGGAGGGGGGTTCAGGATGGGGACCACTCGTATACCCGTGGCAGATTCATGTTGATGTATGGCAAAACCAACACAATATTGTAAAGTAATTAACCTCCAATTAAAATAAATAAATCAAAGAAAGAAAAAAGATGTCCTTTTCTGTTTTGATTGAAATGCAAAGTAAGAAGTCAAGAGATACCTGGAGTAACAAGCAAGTATGGCCTTGGAGTACCGAATGAAGCGGGGCAAAGGCTAACAGAGTTTTGCCAACACAATGCACTGGTCATAGCAAACACCCTCTTTCCAAAAATAAAACAGATGGCTCTACACATGGACATCACCAGATGGTCAATACCGAAATCAGATTAACTATATTATTTGCAGCGAAAGATGGAGAAGCTCTATACAATCAGCAAAAACAAGACTGGGAGCTGACTGTGGCTCAGATCATGAACTCCTTATTGCAAAATTCAGACTTAAATTGAAGTAAGTAGGGTAAAACACTAGATCATTCAGATATGACCTAAATCCAATCCCTTACAGTGGAAATGGCAAATAGATTCAAGGGATATGAAGAGTAGCCCCTGCTCACTGCAATTAGAGAAAACCCATGTGCAGCAATGAATGAGCACAACCAAAAATTAAAAATAAATAATTAAAAAAATATGACATATATATCTATGAATATTATTCAGCCTTAAAAAAAAGAAGGAAATCATGACATTTGTGACAACAAGATTGAATCCAGAGAGCATTATGCTACATGAAATAAGCCAGCCAGAGAAATACAATTACTGCATGGTATCATATGTGAAATAAGTCAAACTCATAGGAGCAATAGAACAGTGACAGCCAGGGGCTGGGGTAGGGGTGGGGTTGAAATGGGGAGAGGTTGGTGAAAGAGTAAAAACTTCCAACTGTAACATGAATAAGTTCTGAGAATCCAGTGTAGTTCATGGTGATGATAGTTTATAGCCCTGCAACATATAATTGAGATTTGCTAAGAGTGTAGATCTTAAGCAATCTTACAAAATAAATAAATATGAGAGGGTTATGAATGTGTTAATTGATCTGGCTGAGGAAATCTTTTCACAATGTATACATATATCAAGTAATCAGATTGTACACTTTAAATATATTATAATTTTATTTTTCAGTTTTACCTCAAGATACTCAAAATATCAATAAAAAGAAAATAACATCCCACTACAAAACAACAACAGAAATTTCACAATGAACCTATGAATATATGACCAATCTCACTATTAACCGGAGACACTCATGAGATAATGAGATGTCATTTCATTCCAAAGAGATTGGCACAAAATTAAGTTGTCTAAAATATTAGGTTCCTTAGAAGATACAGATCAATTGAACTGCATTTTTGGTAGAGAGGCAAGGACAGCCACATTGGAGAACAGTCTCACAATAAAATGTGAAATTGAACTTTTATGTATTCTTTGACTCTACCATTCCAATATTAGTTATATACACTAGAGAAAATTTTTGAACATGGGTTTAGGAATCATTTACAAGAGTTTTTGTTGGTTTACTGTTCATAATATTAATAGCAAAACCTAGAATCAAAGCAAATATCCATTTATTAGAAAGTAGATATATAAATGGATTTCTTGTTTGCAATATTGCACAATAGAATGTTATACAGCTAAACCCAACTCAANTTTACAAGAGTTTTTGTTGGTTTACTGTTCATAATATTAATAGCAAAACCTAGAATCAAAGCAAATATCCATTTATTAGAAAGTAGATATATAAATGGATTTCTTGTTTGCAATATTGCACAATAGAATGTTATACAGCTAAACCCAACTCAAATGGCTGATTCATATAAAGTTAATTTTAGTGAAAAAAAAATCAATTTTCTGAAGACTACAAACAAATATGAAGCTCAAAACAAGCAAAAATAAGTGGCATACTGTTTAGACTTTAAAACACACGCCGTTAAACATTTTTTAAAGGAAAGAATTGATGTATGCACAAGATAATGGATGCCAGGGCAAGGAGTAGAGTTATCGGGCATAAGACAGCAAGGTAACAGCTTGTGTTCTTTTCTTTTTGGTGGTTGGTGAGTACATAAGTTTGTTTTAAAGTTGTTTTCCAGTCTGTACATGTGTTTATATATACTTATTTTAGTAGGATATATTTCAAAACAAATGAAGAAAAGTGTTCTCATAACAGCCATTGAAGAGATTGAAAGTGAAGTTGCTCAGTCATGGCCCATGGCAGACACTTTACCCTCTGAGTCACCAGGGAAGCCTTCCTGGTGGCTCAGAGGGTAAAGCGTCTGTCTACAATGTGGGAGACCCGGGTGTGATCCCTGGGTAGGGAAGATCTCCTGGAGAAGGAAATGGCAACCCACTCAGTATTCTTTCCTGGAAAATCCCATGGACAGAGGAGCCTGATAGACTACAGTCTATGGGGTTGCAAAGAGTCAGACACGACTGAGCAACATCATTTTAACTTTTTGGACTTCCCTGGTGGCTCAGACGGTGAAAGTATCTGTCTACAGTGCAAGAGACCTGGGTTCAATCCCTGGGTTGGGAAGATTTCCTGGAGATTAAATGTGGCTAATTTTTTCAACAATGAACACATCTCCAGAACAAGGAAATACATTATGCGTTAGGGAAATTTCTGTCTATGTTTCTATTTTCTCATTTATCTTGTACCATCAAGACTTTCTGACATATTTTTTTGAGATTTTGTTTTAATTTCTTTTTCTTTCTCAAATGTACCAAGCAATCTTTTCATATTCTGACACTTTAAATTTTTGCCTAAGATACAGTTAGTTTTAAAATTGCTATTTTCCAAATATAAATACATGCACACAATGTCCTACACATTACTTAGAGGATATTTTCAATCATCTTTTCACTATTTTTTAAGCTAGAGTTATTTAAGTGACTTAAATCCAAGGCATTTTTTGGCAAATATTTCATACCTAAAGATAGCTTCATCAACAGGAAGATCACAAAGTTTCCAAGGCTCAAAGATAAAACTAATAAGATTTTGGCTATTGTTACCTGTCCTCCCAAATGACAAGGCATTTAACAGTGAGACAGTGGGTGTTCCTTGAGCACTATTTTCAAACTTTCTCCTCCACGACAGGATTTACTTCTTTGTCAAGGAAGATTGTGCTGAAATGTTAAAATCACATGGATGCATTTCTTTTTTACTTTAAGATTACTGAATAGAACATATACACATGTTGAGTTGCCTCAGTGGTTTTCCCTCATTGCTGCATAAGGCAGGAAAAATTGCTCTTAAAGTGATATTCACACGAGGTTTCTTGAAGGATAGGGGGAAGGAAGCTGTCACAAGAGGTCTGTTCTGAAGACTGACCACTTCGACCCTCTGTGGCTCACTTGCCTCAGTGACACTTATGCAACTTACTCACTGGCTTTCCAATTGGGAAACAGCCTAAGACTACAGGAGTCCAGCAGAAGATTCATTCTCTACCACTCTTAAGTTTTCTGAAACAGAAACTTGTCCTTTGAATGACTATCCAATTTTCTGTGGTAGTTATTTAACAAAGTCATCAGGGGATCATAACATCCTCACGTTTGGCTTTTGAGGGACTTACATGGCAGTGTGCAGGGATACAAAAGCCACAGAATAAACAGAGCACATTATATATCGTTTAACTTCACCCAAAAACCTAGAGGTGAAACTTTGGGTAATTTAATCTGGTATGAAATTCAAATCATTTTTACAGTGAAACAGATAAAGACTTGTTACGGGAGGACAGTCACAATTTGCATTCTGTTTTAAAGATAAAGCCTCTGCCTTAAAAAAATTTTCCGTTTTATCAAATCCCTTGAGGGATTATGTTCTCAGAGCCCCTTAAGCAATCTCCTCTGGTCATGCATGTCCTTTCCTCTGCTTTGATGGGGTAAGTTTGAGATATACTACCCTCAGTTATTCCAGGATTAGACAAAACTAGATATTTTTTAAAGGAAGAATCTGTGTAGGTGTGTAACGAGACAAGGTACTCCAAAGTGTTGATCCTGCTTGGAAATTGACTTCCGGCAGTTCAGTTCAGTTTAGTCGCTCAGTCGTGTCCAACTCTTCGAGATCCCCTGAATTATAGCACACCAGGCCTGTCCATCACCAACTTCCGGAGTTCACCCAAACCCACGTCCATCGAGTCGGTGATGCCAATCAGCCATCTCATCCTCTGTTGTCCCCTTTTCCTCCTGCCCTCAATCCCTCGCAGCATCAGTCTTTTCCAATGAGTCAATACTTCACATCAGGTGGCCAAAGTACTGGAGTTTCAGCTTTAGCATCAGTCCTTCCAAAAAACAACCAGGACNAATTGATGCTTTTGAACTGTGGTGTTGGAGGAGACTCTTGAGAGTCCCTTGGACTGCAAGGAGATCCAACCAGTCCATTCTGAAGGAGATCAGCCCTGGCATTTCTTTGGAATGAATGATGCTGAAGCTGAAACTCCAGTACTTTGGCCACCTCATGCGAAAAGTTGACTCATTGGAAAAGACTCTGATGCTGGGAGGGATTGGGGGCAGGAGGAGAAGGGGACGACCGAGGATGAGATGGCTGGATGGCATCACTGACTCAGTGGACGTGAGTCTGAGTGAACTCTGGGAGTTGGTGATGGATGGGGAGGCCTGGCGTGCTGCAATTCATGGGGTCGCAAAAAGTCGTACACGACTGAGCGACTGAACTGAACTGAATGTGTGACTTCTGGTCCTCGTTCGGACTCTGACAAATATAGATATCTACAGTTTGTTCATGTAGACCACTGACTTTGGGAAAATATTTTGTCATGTTTAATATCCAGTATGGGTCCTTGTTGGCGAAATGAGAACATTTTATTCTTCTTGGCCACAGAAGTTGGTTGGGAAGAGAATGTTAGGCATATAACCTAAGCCAGCCCATTTGGGGTGGGTTTTAGAAACTTTACCTCAAACATTTAGACAGACATAAGTGTGTTATTTTCTAACGGGTGAACCAAGATATATGTAGTCCAGTATGTTGTTAGAGTTAGTCTACAACCCTCAGGGGAATCAGCCTTAGGGTGAAGCCAACATGTGGGCAGCAGAACAGAGAGGAAAAGAAACCAAATCCTTGATGGAAACTTTGGGTGAATCCCGAAACCTATTTTTCAGACATTCACAAGCGAATAAACCTTCTTTATGGGTTTCATCAGTTTCAGTTGGGTTTTCTGCTGCTTGCATCATAATGTGAAACATGATCACACGGAGGCTTGATTTTGATTATTTCTCACAAATTTTTCAGTTGGAAATCGGCATGGATAGTGAAATAAACCAGAAAGTAGAAATTCACAAGTAATTCTCTCTTCCTTTCTCCAAGGCTCCTTGAAGTATTTCCAAGAAGCCAATAAAACTGTGTGTAACAGTGAGCTCATTCAGCCATTCTGGAACACTCTTTGTAGGAATCCAATTAAGAAGTTCTTCAATCCACATGATCTTTCCCCACTGCAAACCCATCTACAACCTGATGTCATTACTGGCACAGTTATCTTCTAAACAAAAGCTCCATTCAAAACAGTGCTTAGGAAAGTCACTATCAACAGTGAGGAAGAATGGGGGCAGCCTATGAAATTATTTTTTACCGTATCCAGAAAATGTTAATACTTTTTTGAAAAAGAAAGGAATAAGGACAAAAATAGATGATATTAATATAAGACATGGGGGCTTCCTTCATAACTCAGTTGGTAAAAAATCTGCCTGCAATGCAGGAGATCTGGGTTTGATTCCTGGGTCGGGAAGATCCCCTGGAGAAGGAAATGTCAACCCACTCCAGTATTCTTGCCTGGAAAATCCAATGGACAGAGGAGCCTGGTGGGCTACAGTCCATGGGGTCACAAGAGTTAGACATGACTTAGCAACTAAACCATCACAATATAAGGCAAAGAACAAAGAAAAGACTTCAATATGACTAGACCTTGACAGAAACCCAAGGGAAATATGAAAAAAAAGCACAAAATTGAAGTGAATTTATCAGGGGATTTCAGAGATGTCTACTTATCCGGAGCTATGGCAGGCATAAAACTATATATCTATATTTAGCCAAACATACAGTGACCAGAGTGCTTTGGAGTAGCACTTTTTGTTCTACTCCAAAAAAGAAAAGAAAAGATAGAATAGAGAGTTGAAAAGAAAGAAAATCAACATCTGAAACATGGGTTATTCTGTGCTAATGGCCCACTGAGGACCTAGATACCCTGGAGGTTTGGGTAACAATTTTCCAAATGTAGATTGATAGTATTGTAACAGTATAGTTGATGATTTGTAGAATTTCATAATGTATAGTGGGATTGAGATATTATTCATTTATTTATTCAGCAAATACCTACTGAGCTACCTTTTATTCATCTGTTTTAAAAGCTAGGAGTATAAGAGTTAATAGACAAAATATCTGCCTTTGTAGCAGTTAGACAGAAAATAAACTAGATAAGTAAGGGAATATACACAGAATGCTGGTGTTAAGTGCTGGCAGAAAAAAATAAAGTGGAAAGAAGGATAGAAAGTTCAAGGTAGAATGATGAATGTTTAAATTCTTACATAGAAAAGAAGTGACTAGTAAACCATGTAAGGTAGGTCACTCACAGCAAGTGAGGGGAGAGAATTGGCCAACAGTGAGTACAGCCAACTCTTGAAAATAAGGAAAGAAATGAGTAGTATTTAAAGTTCAAATGGTAATCAAAAAGGTTTTTTTTTTTGTCTTTTGTTTTTTTAGTATGAGATAAATAGCAGTATGTTTCCATATTGATGAGAAAGAACAAGTAAAGGAAAAAAAAAGATTCTGGGAAGAGAAGAAAGTATTGTTGGCAAGAAAGATAGATTGAATATGTTAGTGGAGGAACTGCATTATCGAGGAGCTTGAAGAACTCTTGTGTAACAATAGCAGACAAGTTTGAATATTATATAAATCACTGATGCAAATAATGCAGATGTCAGTGGAAGCTTATGGAAATTCTCTGGATTACTTAAGATGGTCAAGAGAAATAAGAAGAAAGGTTGGCAGCTGAAAACTTAGATGTGGGGAAGACTGTTGGAAGTTTGTGGAAATGGGAAAAGTATGAAATTTGTATAGGGAAGTGGGAAAATGTGTTGATCAGAGAAGCGGAGTATTCAGGGGTATGTGGTTCTGTGATCATAAACGCAAAGAACAGTCAGTATGACTGGAATTTTCCCCAGCCATACTCAGCACTCTGAGTGCTAGCACCAAACAGGCAGAGGTGCATGGTTCAGCCAAGGGAGTAGGAGAAAGTAAGAGGAAAGGTAGTTAAGGATGAATGCAAGGAAAATAAGAAATTGAAATCATTTTAAGAGGGATAAACATAAAAGGGGTGGTGGACAACGAAAAAAAAATGGTAGGATCAATAGTCACAAGGTACCACATATGACTGATATAGGCTATGCACTATATATACCTAGGGATACCCCTTCTGACTGGATGCTATTCATATTTGAAATATTATTTGTATATTTATTATAATAATTATCTGGCAGATGGTACTAAAATGTCTTGCTTTGCTTAAAAAGTTTCTTTTACGACGTTTGTCATTTTCTTTCTAATTTTTCAAGCAATACATGTTCATTTCTGATAACTGCATGATAAGTTGCTTCACACCAACACTTTGTGTGGTATGGACTGTAGCCCACCAGACTTCTCTGTCCACGGGATTCTCCAGGCAAGAATACTGGAGTGGGTTGCTATGTCCTCCTCCAGGAGATCTTCCTGACCCAGGGATCAAACCCATGTATCTTACATCTCCTGCTTTGACACGCAGGTTCTTTACCACTAGCACCAGCGGGGAAGCCCTTCTGATAACTAAAAACACATGCAAAATAAAGTGGGAAAAAAACCAACAACAATCCCGTACTCCCCACATATAAGCATAACAGGCATTTTGATTCATTGCTCGCCAGTGTTTACATGTTTATTTATTTATTTTCAATGTTTTGGATTTATTTTTATTTTTGGCCGCACTGGGTCTTTGTTGCTACCTGTGCGCTTTCTCTAGTTGCGGTGAGCAGGGCCTGCTCTCCAGTCACGGTGCTTGGCTTCTCACGGTGGTGGCTTCTCTTGTTGCAGAGCACAGGCTCTCGGGTGGACGGACTCAGTAGACGTGGTGCAAGGACTTACTTGCCCTGTGGCACGTGGAATCTTCCTGGAACAGGGACTGAATCCACGTCCCCTGCATCGGCAGGCTGATTCCTAGCCACTGAACCAGCAGGGAAGTCCCATATATTTTTTAAAAATTGAAATAAAATTATCTACAGCACTATGTTAGTTCCAGGTACACAGCATAATGATTCGATATTTTTATGCATTACAAAATGATCACTTCGATATGTTTAGTTACCCTATAACCCCCCACAAAGATATTACAATAAAATTGACTATGCCTCAAGCTGTACATCTCATCCTTGTGACTCATTTATTTTGTGGCTGGAAGTCTGTACCTCTTAATCTCCTTCACCTATTTTTCACTCATCCTCTAACCTCCCTTTCTGATAGCAACCATTTGTTCTCTGTGGGTCTGCTCTGTTTTGCTGTGTTTATTCCCTTGTTTTGACATTTTAGATTCTGCACACAAGTGAAATNTCATTTATTTTGTGGCTGGAAGTCTGTACCTCTTAATCTCCTTCACCTATTTTTCACTCATCCTCTAACCTCCCTTTCTGATAGCAACCATTTGTTCTCTGTGGGTCTGCTCTGTTTTGCTGTGTTTATTCCCTTGTTTTGACATTTTAGATTCTGCACACAAGTGAAATCATACAAATTTGTTTTTCTTCATCCAACTTATTTCACTTAGGTTAATATCTTCCAGATCCACTCACATTGTTTCTAATGGCAGTATTTCTTCCTTTTCTATGACTGAATAACTGTGTGTGTATGTATTTTATATCTATCCACAGACATTTAGGTTGCTTCCGTATCTTGGTTATTGTAAATCACGCTGCAAATATCTTCTCTCATTCAGTAGACAAGGTTTTTGCTTTGTTGACAGTTTCCTTCACTGTGTGAGAGTGCTTTTTCGTTAGATGCAGGCCCATTTGTTTATTTTTGCTTTTGTTCCTCTTGCCTGAGGAGAGGTGTCTCCGAAAATACCATGAAGGGAAATGTCAAAGAGTTTGTTGCTTCTTTTTCTTTCAGGAGTTTTATGGTTTCGGGTCTTAACATTTAGGTCTTCAATCCGTTTTGAGTTTATTTTTGTATATGGTGTGCAAATGGCATTCCAGTTTGATTCTTTGGCATGTAACTGGCTCTAATAGTGTTTTGGTGGTCTCTTTAGGATTTTCTATCTATCGCATCATGTCATCTGCAGACAGTAATGGTTTTACTTCTTACAAAATGGCCTATTATAACAGTCTACGAAAGAATGAACTGAAACATCTGGAGGAAGGCTCCATCTCTAACACAAAGTCATCATAAGGGCTGGCAGTGGCCTTATCAGGGGCTATAAGGTCCTATTTAGCTGAGAATCTCCTGGAATTGAAGCAGAAAAATAAGTGGGCTGAAAACAAAAGAGGAAGCAGTCAGAGAGTGGAGTGTTAACATTGAGATTATCATTAAAAACATTGTTATTATTGATAGTGACAAAATCAAGGCCATGATCATGGGAGTGTATGGTTAAAGTTGGGGAGAGGCAACCCTGGTCTAAGAAGAACAGCTCTTGAAGAAACAATGGTGAGAAAGTGACAAGATTACACTGGGTAGATGTCATCTTAAAATTCATCAGATATGCTATTTTTCATGTTTTTAAAAAAAACAGTCTTAAAATTGTAGCTCTTGAAATTCTAAAATACTATCAATATGAGAGTCAACAGATTTAAAAGACTCAATGCTTTAAACTGGAGTTCCTATAAGTTAAAATTTAAATATAAGTTTGCTTTTCTTTCCAAGTCTGTGTTTGTACTGAATATTGTTTGTTGGAAAACAATCTTCGCTATCCATTCTATGCACTCTCCCTGCATCTTAGAGGTTGGAAGTATAGGGATTACATTTCCCAGGCTCTTTCCTGCGGAAGGGTGGAGTGGATGAAATATGCATTCTGCCCGTGCTCTCACGTGAGGCTTGGAAGGCAAATGGAACGTGGAGAAATTGGCCCTCCAGCAGCTATGGCAGTAGTTCTACTGTGATTGACACCAAGCTCCATCACCAGGAGTCAGAGCAGAGGCAGTTGTGATGCTGCTAGCCATTTGCTGCAGCACCTTGACCTCTAGGTGGCAGCAGTGAGTCACCGAGGTCTGAATCCCACCTGCAATGGCAGGTGCAAAGAAAGACCAAGCAAGAAGGAAATGGCGAGCCACTCTAGTACTCTTGCCTGGAAAATTCTATGGTCAAAGGAGCCTGGTAGGCTTCAGTCCATGGGATCACAAAGAGTCAGACACGACTGAACAACTTCACCTCACCCAGCCTTAGCAAAAATTTTGAACAACTAAATCCCTGTTTCAAAACCTCAAGCTGCTTTGACTTTTCTTTAATGAATCCTGGCTGACACACTATTTCATGCCATGCCATGGTCCAGACCTTCAAAGGTGAGAATCTCAAACTGGTTAGTTGACCTGCCTGGGTTCACATACAGGGAGGAAGGATGATATGATTTCACTGCACAAAAGAATTCTAAAGAGACATCACAAAGAGGGGGGAAGAAATTAACACTGGAAATTAAGGGCCTACTGAAGATAAGAATTTGGAGACCAATTTGGCTATTGTTGTGGAATATTACAGTAGGAAAGAGAACTAGGAGAACTATGGGATGGGTCAGTTACTTCTGACAATGAAGACCATAAAGAAAAGAAAAAGATAAGTTTATAAACTTTACAATCTTAGATCAAGGCATGGTCAGAAGCAGGTAGCTTCTAGAAATCTTACCCTTGCAGTTATTACAATGCTGGAAGAGCAAAAATTCAGACAGACCTAAATTTGCTGCAGCTTGCAAATTTATAATGTAAAGTGAGTTCAAAGCCTTGCTAGGCTTCTCAAGTGAAAGTGAAGGCCCTTGTTGAGAACTGCAAAAGGGGCATTTGGTTGAATCCTAGTTCTTTGGACCCCAAATCCTCCTGAGCTTTCCTTCAGGTAAACCCCTTCTTCCTTCCCTGTCTGCCCTTCCCCACTGCTCAGCAGACTGTACTAACCCCACAGAGGAAATTACACTACGGGGCGGCCTAACCCAAGCAGACCATTACTGATGGCATCAAGACAGTGCAAAGCCCCTTTACTTTTCAGAAGCAAGAGACATTTTGTTTAGTGTTTCCCAGCACTGTGCATAGAAGTTTGTTTTGAAGGGACTTAAGACAAATGGAAGCAGGTGGAAGAAGAGGCCCGCTTATTGAATTTCACTTGTGTACATCTCTGAAAGATGCACCTCTGGTAAGACCCTGGGTTGTTGCTTTCAATAAATCGACAACATATTTAATTGTGGTAAATCTCTGCCGTGGTATTAACACAATCACATAAAAGGGAAAGGATGGTCATATAAGGGATTCACTGTTGATTTCATTTGGCCACTGGGGTTTATTTTACAAATACAGGGAACACAGTGATGTGGCCATTGGGATAACGCTGAATTGAAACCAGCTGGCACTTTTTTGCTGTTGTTTTCCACCTCCTGTTAATGCAGAGAAGAGGCATTGGTGGCCCTGCTGCCATGATGCTTAGGAATAGGATTCTGTGTAAACTTAGAGGGTCTGAATAATAGACAGATGAGGAGGACAGACCATGAGCTCCATGGGGGAGGAAATCAAGTTGCTACCCAGACTGCTCTCTCTCAGCCTGTGATGGCCCCATGAGTTCTATTTTGCTGCTCTCAGAAGCTGGTGTTCTCATTGCAATCAGTCCAATCAGCCTGTTGCAAAGCAGAGTCGGTATTTCCTTTATTTGCCAACTTTAGAAACATCTAGAATCATGGCAATAATAACTATAACTATAAAAATGGCGTTAACTATATTGCACTTCCTGATTTCACCAGACTCTGAACCATGAAATCTTGCCAATATGAGCCTGTTTACTACCCACAATAGCCCTGTGAGATACACTGTTATAATCCTGACTATGGGTTTGTAAAGTCTGAGCTTGTGAGAGGTTAAATTACTAGCTAAAGTTAACACAGGTAGTTAATGATGGAGTTGAGACTTAAGCTCAGGCCTTTCTTGTTTCAAAACACAAGACTTTAACTTTATACTATTATGATTTCCTTCTGCCCCACACAACCTTATGTCTCACACACTTTTTATCTATTAAACATCGCTTGAACCCAAGCACTTTCACCACCACCATCACCGTAATGATGAGGGCTATGATTTTTCTAAAAGATTACAACTTCCTAACTGATCCATCTTTACGCATTCTGGCCCCACTTCTAATCTGTTTTCCATACTGTAGCCAAAGGAAAAGCTTCAAGACTTAAGTATTATCACATTGCACCACTTAGAACACTATAAAGACATCCCCTAATGATCCATCTCTTTGGGCTGGTTTTTAAGACGTCCACAATCTGCCTTTCACTTTGTTTTGAGTCTCAAGGGACCTATTTCCCCCTGAAGCTCCTGTTCTCTCCCTTGCTTTCTCTTCTGCAGTTCCATGGGTTTTCACTTCTTCAGAAGCACCATGTGCTTTTCTTCCATGGATCCTTTGTCCTGGAGCGGTACTCTAGACCCCAGTCCATCTGCCTTCCTCTTAGTTCAAGTTTCTTTTCCTGCAGCTCACAGTTCAAAAGTCACTTCCTTAGCAAAGTCTTCCTGATCTTTAAACTAAATTGATTCCTTTCAGTGGAGGTCCTCAAAGTATTTGCCTTCTTTTGGAAGCTGGGGTTTTATAATTATTTGCATGTTTTTTTGATGAATATCTCTCTTCCTGATTATATTGGAAGCTCAGTGAAGGCAGGAACTAGGGTGTTTTATTTACCATTGTGGCTCCAACAGTTAGGACAGTATTCGGGATATGGTAGGTGTTTGAACAATATAGTCGAATAATGAAGCTACAACACACTTTTATGGGGTTTATGAAAAAAAAAAAAAAAAAGCCTTTCCCAAAAGTCGGTGATGTACTTAATCCTTCGGTGGAGGATAAAAATGAGCTGAGAGTGGACATTCAGTTCATCAGGCAACCAATGCCAGCCAGAAAGCCCTAGGCTCCTGCCTATCTGCTCCTAGGAGAAGAGCAGCTAAGTCTAGGGAGGGAGTTTCAGTTGGTGAGTGAGTTGGTTAGATGAAAGCACAGACTGCAAGGAGGAGCTCAGCTGCCCTCTCCCCCTCTCCTGAGTGACAGGCCTGCAGCTTGGGTCTCAGTCCAGTCATGCAGGCAGAGGGTGGCAACTGCATGGCTAGGCTATGGTCACCTCGAAAAGGTGTTCTGGGCAGCCATGTGGAGTGTCACTCCGAGGCAGAGGATAGGTTCAGAGTGACCCCCGACACCACCCTCTCCAGGCCCGACTCCCTGACGCAACCAGTTTCTGCAATGAGAGATTCCTTCCTTGGTCTCTAAAGTATATAAACACAAGGGAACACGTCAGATTAACTCACTAGATTCATTTCAGATATTATTATTTTGTTAGACTCCAGAAAGAAAAGCCTTTGAAGAAAATGCAAAGCTAAAGAGTGGAGTGTTGGCAGTGAGCTAGGGAAGGCAGCAGGCAAAGGAAAGCTTCTTCCACTGAAAAGCTCCCGCCTCCCATCCTGCAAACGTAGCTAATGGGAAAAGCGATTTGTTCAGATTGAAAATTCGAGAGAGTAATTGTTATTCTTAAGATTCTTGCAACGAAGCTGTAGTTATCTGAGTGCCCGCAGTCCTGTTGGCCCTGGGCTTCCTTGTTGGTGAAGAGAGGCTGTGTTTGCCTTTGCTTGGAGACCACAAAACCACAACAAAATAAATCCTTCAGGAGGCTACCCGGCAGCCGCGGGGTCTCCTCACACCTTGAGAAGGCCTTGATGACAGGCTCGCCGAGAGCGCGAGGGAAGAACCTGAAGGCAGTTCTCCAGCGTCATCTGGACGAATAACCGAGAAGAAATGTCATTAAGAGGTCGGGTGTCTCCTCAGGAAACCGAAGCTTTATAAACCACAAGAACAAAAGCCTATGTAGTCTGGCCTGTCTCCCTAAAATTGCATGCTACGGAAGAGGTCAGCCGTTAGGATCTTTTTCGAAAGTTGGTTGAAAAGGAGCCAGAGAAATGTCCTCAGTGAACCGCATCATTTCCTTCCTGGGACCGTCGGCGAACCTCCCCGGCCTTTCAAGATAGGTTCTGCCCTGGAAGGTCAGTCGGGCGGTGGAAATCCCAAGCAAAAGTTAGCAGCCGGGGCAGAGCATCTCCTTCCTGGCGCTCTCGGCCATTTCTTTCCTCCTCGACCCCCGGGGAGGTGGACCGGGTGGAAAGGCTCCCCGAGAAAGACGGCGGCGGAAAGCCTTTGCCGCTACAGCAAGACGCTGGAGGCGGCCGAGCATCTCCGGGAGGTAGGGGAAGCCGCGGAGAGAGGCTGGGCGCCTGCCCCCAGCGGCGCCCGGCACCAGCGCATCCCGGGCGCGGGGCGCGGGGCGCGGGG
>SJYV01039084.1:639643-724225 GCA_006410875.1 Neotragus pygmaeus | reverse complement strand
GACTTCACTTCAGAGTCTGCAGACTCCAGGGCTGGTCTGCCTCAGGCCATACTACAAGGAGGGAGCACAGGCCCACCCAGGTGCAGAAAATTAGATTTATGGAGTATGGCCTTGCCCACCATAGCAAGACCCAGTTTTCCCCACAGCCAGTCCCTCCCATCAGGAAGATGGAGTATTACCTTTAAAAATTGTGAGTCACTATATTATATATGTATAATATATAATATTGTACAGTGACTGTGCTTCAGTAAAAATATTTAATTAAGGTAATATTTAGGGGTGAGAGGAGAGAGAAGGGTACTGATGCCTCAGTGTTTTGTTTGTTCTTGTGAGTGAGGACTAAATGGTTTTTCTTGAGAGATGAGTGAAGTGTGGGAAAGTCCTGGAGCCCCACCCTCACCCCACCTTAGACCTGTGATGATAAATGTCCTAATTCACATCTATGAGTTTAGGGACCCCCACTTGCAAAAGGTGGACTGTTTTTACCTTGCTTAGCCCGCTCAAGAATGTTGTCAAGCTCAGTGAGATAATAGACAAAAAGTGCTTTTAAAACTGTGAACGCTGTCATATGACAAACTGTCCCAGTAGTCTCGGAAGAAAATTGGATGAGAAGATGTGGGCCTAATGGTTTGTCACACATTGGGCTCATCGTGCAAATTTGGGGAGGAATGTTAACTTTTTAATATATTCTGTACTGTATAAAGCTAGTCATTTTATTACATAATGGACTGTACTTGCTGTATAATTTTTTTTCTTTCTAGTATAAGAGTTATAACATGTCTTAAGGGTACCTGACACATTTAGAACAGTAAATCTTACAATTCAAGAGAGAAAATTCCTTTGCACTAGGTATCATTAACTTTTAGCATCAAGTACTTCATAAGATAGGCTAATTGGTGACAGTGAAATGTAAGATCTGTTCAGCTATAAGATGCTACCCATCTAACCTGCATTAGTGAATGGCAGAGGTGGAAGGAAAGTTGATCAGGAGGACTTCTCTGCTAACCTACTGATCTCCTGGGTTAATTCTGCTGATTGAGCCAGAGAGGTCAGCTTAGCTCTCACTATTTCCTACTGTTGCTCTGAGCCCAGAGAAAAGTCAGCCTCCTCTGATGGAGGAGACTCGTCTTCCGCCAAGGGTATTGAGTAACTGTTCTTGCCTGTTAGAATCTCCAAACCAATGACCAAGATCCTAATAAATGAGGGGCCACCATTATTGCCCAGATAATTAAGACAAATGAGTGAAATTTCTTTGAGGAAAAGTAAATTTCTATTGGGCTTCCCTGGTGTCTCAGATGGTAAAGCATCTGCCTACAGTGTGGAAGGCCTGGGTTCAATCCCTGGGTTAGGAAGATCCCCTGGAGAAGAGAATGGCTACCCACTTCAATATTCTTGCCTGGAGAATCCCATGGGCAGAAGAGCCTGGCGGGCTGCAGTTCATGGGATTGCAAAGAATGAGACATGACTTTTAAATTTTCATTAACTTAAACAGAATCAGAGTTACTGTTAATATTTTTAAAGTTCAATTCCATAAGAACATTCTTCTAGAATCCTCATTACTTTGCCTGGATAGATAATCCACGTAACTAAGGGTTGTTCCACCCCCCCCCCTCAGGTTTTATTGTCATATCAGCTCCATAAATAACTAATAAAAAGTATGCAGATCTGAATAACGACACCTTGGCTTCTCTCTCTTACTTATTTAGTTTACATTCATAATTGTTGTCTGGTTTTTTTTTGTCTTAGTTTTTGTTTCCAGTGCTAGGAAATTAAAGTGCGTGCACAGATTGTGACATAAATTAGCTCCCACTGTAGCAGTTCAATATTTCACCTTTGCCAATATTTGTGCTTGTTTGGGCTTAATGTTTTAGGCTGGGATCCTGAATTATGGATAAGCAGACAGACTGCAATGCAGAGTTTCATTTGCTGTTAAGAAAAATGAGTGTTTCTGTAACTTTCATCAATTTAAATGTAAGCATTTTAATATTTAAATAAAAGAAAATAGTAGACACTGGCATGGTACAGGGCATTAAATTTTAATTGTGCATAATATGTACATACATTTTCTGCTCTTAAAAGACTTACTGTTGTTGTTTAGTTGCGAAGTCATGTCTGACTCTTTGCAATCCCATGCACTGTGGCATGCCAGGCTCCTCTGTCCGTGAGATTTCCGAGGCAAGAATACTGAAGTGGGTTGCCATTTCTTTCTCCAGGGGATCTTCCTGACCCAGAGGTTGAACCCATGTCTCCTGCATTGGCAGGAGGATTCTTTACCACTGAACCACCCAGGAAGCCTGAAGGCTTACCAAGGGAATCTATTTAACAGGTGGCTCATGGAGTCACTTCAGTTTATGCTGGTGGTTTAGTTGCTAAATCATTTCTGACTCTTGCTGTAGCCTGCCAGGCTCTTCTGTCCATTGGATTCTCTAGGCAAGAATACTGGAATGGGTTGCCATTTCCTTCTCCAGAGGATCTTCCCAACCCAGAAATCAAACCCGAGTCTCCTGCATTGCAGACAGATTGTTTACCGAGTGAGCTACAAGGGAAGCCTGATCTTCCCAACCCAGGGATTGAACCTGTGTCTCTTACATCTCTTGCATTGGCAGGTGGGTTCTTTACCACTAGCGCCACCTGGGAAGCTACTTTAGTTTATAATCACATCGGAAAAAGTAAATGCTGAATTGTTCAGATCATAAATTTCTTTAAGATAGTGACAAGAGGTTAAGGCTTTTGTCATTTTCTCTAGGGCTTCTGCATAATGTTTGCTTTAAAAGGGTTTGTTGACTGACTTTTCTCAATTACATTGTTTTCATTTGAAGATCATCTAGAAAGATTTTTACGTAAAGTATCAGTGTTGATTATTTCAAGGCAGGGTAGCATTCTTGCAACTTGGTAGAGCAAGAGGTAAATGCCAGAGAAGACCAGATGGGCCTGCTAGGGTGTCACATGGAGATCAATTAAATTAAAAGAAGGATTCTTGATTGTAAGGTTAAACTTCGATTTATTTTTTTTCCGGCTATGCTGGGTCTGTTTTGCTGCGAGGGCTTTTCTCTAGCTTTGGAGAATGGGCGCTGCTCTCTGGCTGTAGTACACAGGCTTTTCACGGCAGGGCCTTCTCTTGCTGTAAAGCACGGGCTCTGGGGTGCACAGGCTTCAGTAGCTGCTGTCCATGGACTCAGTCGTTGCACTTCCTGGATCTGGAACACAGGCTCAGTGGTTGTGGTGCACAGGCTTATTAGGTGCTCCACGAAATGTGGGATCTTCCCAGATCAGAGATCAAACCTCAAACCCATGTCTCCTGCGTTGGCAGGTGGGCTCCACCCCTGAGCCACAGGGAAGACCCTAAGCTTTGATTTTAAACATTGTGAATAAATTCAAAGAGAAACAAATGGGAAAGGGGGTAAACACTTACTCTTGGAGCTGTAGCTCTGAAATTTGCTAACTGTTCAAAAAACATAATCATGACCTTCCCCTAAAATTGCTTTTAGGAGCAATGTTAAACTTTTTTGGCTACATATAGTATTTCCTACAGATACTGTTTTGTGTTCATTTTACTGTTAAAAATAAGACCTCAGACTAAAAAAAGAAAAAGATGACTGAAAAGTAGGATAACTGATTTTCTTTTGACTTAACATTAAACATTGTGTAGAGTGTAAAAGTTTGTCATCTTGTAACGATTCTGATTTTTCATAGTGCCTTGAAGATTAAGTTTTATACTTTGTTACTCTGACTTAGTGACTCTTATTTAAATGCAAAGTAGAGTCAAAATCCATTTATCACATCTAGGTTGAACTCCTTTTAATTTAATCTTTTTCTTCCTATAATGGATATTATATGGTAGCATCTCAAATTTAAATATAACACAAAACTTGACACAGAACAGTGATACGTTGGAACACATTAGTTCAATAACTACTTGATGAATGAATAGATAAGTCATGATCTCTAAGTTAAAGAACTGAAAATGAAATTAGTCAAAACGTGTTAAAACAAAGGAAAAAACCATTTAAATTGGATCCTACTTTATTTGCCTTCTTTTAAAAAACCTTTTTCTGAGTTTTAATCAGAATTGGGTTTTGACCATAAAATCATTTTAAGGACACATGTCCAGCCTGAGTGGGTGACTATATTGACCCCTCAGATATGTGCATGGTTTTTGTAACTATGGTGCTTTAAACACATTTCTCCTTCCTAAAGGCATATTACACCCTCCTATTACTTTTAAATGTATCAAAGTGTTGAATAATGCCTTGTCCTGCAAGCCTTTCCTTTTGCAGAGCCTTTTTATCCACTCTGTATTATGGAGAAAGTGCCTGGAGCCTTCAGGATTTTTAAAGACCTGTAAAAATATTGACTCTCAAATAGAAAAAGTAAACTGCTAAATCAAAATTAACAAGGGTTTCAGTTCAGTTCAGTTCATTTCAGTTGCTAAGTCGTGTCCGACTCTTTGTGATCCCATGAATCGCAGCACGCCAGGCCTCCTTGTCCATCACCAACTCCCAGAGTTCACCCAAACTCATGTGTATCGAGTCGGTGATACCATCCAGCCATCTCAATCTCTGTCGTCCCCTTCTCCTCCTGCCCCCAACCCCTCCCAGTATCAGGGTCTTTTCCAATGAGTCAACTCTTCACATGAGGTGGCCAAAGTATTGGAGTTTCAGTTTCAGCATCAGTCCTTCCAATTAACAGCCAGGACTGATCTCCTTTAGGAAGGACTGGTTGGATTTCCTTGCAGTCCAAGGGACTCTCAAGAGTCTTCTCCAGCACCACAGTTCAAAAACATCAATTCTTTGGCGCTCAGTCCAACTCTCACATCCATACATAACCCCTGGAAATGCTAAAATTATGTGAACTAGTCAAATGTAAATCCAGCCAATTCAAAAATTATTTATGTATAAAATGTATTTGACATGGGGTATGAGTGCACTTTCTTGCCATTGATACAGTGTGTGGCAGGCCTTTAAACATAAGGGTTTCTAAGGCTTACCAATAAAACATAAAATACTCCTACACTCTGCCTCCAAATTAATTCTCATTAACATACTACTAATTTTGTTACATTCATGATGAAATTCTTCGTAGACTCTTGGTCTCCCTATCAAATCCCAACTTCTTGGCTTGGCATCCTATTCTAATTCCATCTTAACTGCCTAGCATTTGTCTCCTGTGAATCCCCTACCTAGCCCCAGATGTCTGTCAAATGACACTAGCAGTGCTCTCAAGATGTATGACTTTTCTGTCTCCAGCTGGGATAGTGCTGGGAAAGACTACACTGAAAAATCCCAATATAAATACAGTGTCTGCAATGAAGACCTTACTGCCAATACAACCGGAAACTCTCTCCCCTCTTTCTAAATACCTTGTCCATTGTTTGGGACTGCTTTGCATTAGGACACGTGTAGTGTCTAATCCACTCACTCAGAGGATAAATACTTTGAAGGCAGAAATTAGGTCAAATTCATGCCAGTGCCCTATACGTTGATTACCACATGCACTGCATAATATGGATGCTTCATAAGTATTGTTTGATAGCATATAATATGAATACTTAACATCATACTGATTTTCAATAGTGGAAGCAGGGAGACCTGGAGGGTCACCTCTGGTAAGTCAAAAGAGATAAGAATGGTTTCGACTAGATATTAAACAGTGGATAGAGAAGTGGTGAAAATGTAGATATAGTTTGAAAGTAGAGCCGAAAGATTTTGCTGATGGATTGGAGGTAGTCTGTGAGAGAGAAGAGTGCAGGGTAGCCCCTTTGTTTTTCATTTGGAAATGAAGAAAGGCATAAGACTGTTGGGAACAAGGCTGAGAAAGAAAATCAAGAAAGTCACATGTGTCTAATCCACCCACAAAGAGGATAAACCACCTTGAAGGCAGAAGTTAGGTCAAAGTCATGCCAGTGACTCAATCTAAAACATTTTAGATGGCTGGTGGACATTCAGGACAGTAATTGAGTGTCTATGACTGTAGAGATCAAGAGGGAAAACACAGTTGGGAAAAAAAACATTTGGAAATCATAGGCACCAATAGGTTTTAAAGCTGTGAGATGGGCTGATACCACCCAGGGAGCAAGAACAGATAGAAAAGAGGTTAAGGAAGTAGAACATCCAGCACTGGGGGCTGAGGAAAGCCCCACATGTGAGACTGAGAGGGGTAGCCTACGTGATCAGAAGGAAGAAGACAGAAGCCAAAAGGAGAGAGTTCAAGGAGGGAGTGATCAACCGTGTTCTCACGATTAAAATTCTTAGCATGTGCAGGATTCACTGTTTATAGAATATAAAAAGATTGTGTGTTTTTTATGCATAAATATTGAGCCTGAGTTGGGGCAAGGATATACACATATAGTTTCAAAATCTGTTCTGGAAAAATAAGAGAATGGTCCTGTGTGTTGCCCATAGAGAGTTAAAAGGTTCTTGGAAGTTCATTGCTACTGCTGCTAAGTTGCTTAAGTTGAGTCCGACTCTGTGCAAACCCATAGATGGCGGCCCACCAGGCTCTGCAGTCCCTGGGATTCTCCAGGCAAGAACACTGGAGTGGGTTGCCATTTCCTTCTCCAATGAATGAAAGTGAAAAGTGAAAGTGAGGTCGGGATACGAGCAATTCCTTAAGTATTAATTAAATCTAATTCTGTATTGATGTTGAGCCCAATTAAAATTGCATCCTAAGGATAAAATAGTTCTCACTCAGACTGTAATCAGCTCTGCATCCTCGTGGAGTTGGCGGCCCTGCTGTGAACTGAAGGATTGTCCTCGTGAGAATGGTGCACCCACTGATGCCATTTTGGACGCCTGTGTGTATGTCTCAGCACGCCTCCTCCACTCATAATCTCCACTTGCCTCCCTTGGCATTATCTTTCTAGATTCATTCCACATAACAAAACTAATAGCATTCCCCTCGTGTTTTGGAGAAGGTCTTTATGGAATCGGTGTCATCTCTCTTCATTGCTTTGGTCATGGTTGAGTTAGCTCCTCTAGGACTTAATGAAAACATGGTTTTAGGGATGTTTGTATTATTTGAAACATTGTGATGGTTCTGAGATTTTCCACCAAGACTGAGGTGGTAGGTTGTTGTTATTTAGTTGCTAAGTCTTGCATCTTGCCCCACTTCCCCAAGGCAAAGGCAATGAGAACTTGCATGAAGTGAAGTGAAGTGAAGTCGCTCAGTCGTGTCCGACTCTTTGCGACCCCATGGACTGCAGCCTATCAGGCTCCTCCGTCCATGGGATTTTCCAGGCAAGAGTGCTGGAGTGGATTGCCATTTCCTTCTCCAGGGGACTTTCCTGACCCAGGAATCGAACCCGGGTCTCCTGCATTGCGGGCAGACGCTTTACCGTGGGAGCCTAGCTGTTTCATTCAATAGTGGTCTGTTATTTGATCACTAAGTCGTGTCTAACTCTTTGCGACTCGGTGGACTGTAGCTCACCAGGCTCCTCTGTCCATGGGATTTTTCAGGCAAGAATACTGGAGTAGGTTGCCATTTCCTTCCCCAGGGGAACTTCCTGACTCAGGGATTGAACCCTTGTCTCCTGTTTGGCAGGCAACTTCTTTACCACTAAGCCACTTGGGAAGCCCTTCCGCCAAATGCTGTAACTGAGTTTGGCAAACCCATGTTTGCATTTAGGGGGCTTCTTTGAGTCACTGTGCTGGTAGCTATTTAACCCTGCCTGTGTCGAGTCAGACCTGGGGTCATGTGTTGTCCTCTGTAAGAAAAGTTCAGATGTCCTTGAATGGAAGACTTTTATGAATGTATAATTTAAGTAATAGATACTGATAAAAGGGAAAATGCTAGACTTTAAATGTCATGTGATAAGTTCCTCGTATATCCTAAGAGCCTTACAAAAATAATTCACACACCCTAGGTTATTATTTTTCTCTTATATTTTCCTTCTAATTGGAGCTAATGAGAAATGTTGACACATTTTTTTAATGTTATTCACACATAAATACATAGTTCCTCATCTTTGCATGGCATTTTGTAATTTAATTAAGCAACTGTTAATCATAGGATTCAGTTAATCATAAGATTTCATTTAGTTTAGAAGTTATCATCTAAGAATCTATGCAGTTTTGCCGTGATTCTAAGGAAAGGCAAATAGTAATTTTCTGTTTGTCTTACTCAAATCAATGAATGTAAATAACAGGGAAATGAAGGAATTGACATCTGCCTCAAGCAAGGTCAAAGACAAATGTTTTATGTAATGCTTTTAATTCCTTGGATGTAGTGAAGTCTGCTTTAGTATTTTTTAAATGGTTTCTACGGTAACCTGTGTTCTTTTCCCCCCCATTGTTTGTAATGACCTCTTAGAGTAAAAGCAAACAACTTCCTTCCTCTACTGATATTAATCTTTCATGTTTAGTAAACATTGGTCTCCACCCATGTTTTTAAAAAATCACTTACCTTCAACTGTACAGTTGTTCTCCATTCTTTTGCTTCCTTTCTCCTCACATGTGTCACCAACATTGTTCACATGACATTTTAAATCTCTTTTATCTGTTTATTCTTTATTATACTGATGACTTGTTTTCAGGACTTATCTTGTGAGTTTTTTGTTGTTGTTGTTACTGATGTTATTATGTTATGAGCTGTGGTGTTCGTGTTGCCAAGAATTTCACTAATTGCATACTCATGGTCAGATTTTCATCTTCTTTACTTCTTTGAGAGTTCTCAAAAATTCTCATTTTATCCCACTGTGGTTGATATGAACATTCATTGCTCTAGTAGTGAACAGAAAAATAGAGAATTCTTACCCAGAAATCTGGGAGCTAAACTCCACTGTACCCTAGATATTTTGATGAGAGAGATCATTCAAAGTACAACTCCAAGTGGGTCTTTTGCCCTGTTTAAAAGCCTGCAGTGACTTTGGACTTCCCTGGTGGTCCAGTGCGTACGACTTGGTTTTCCAGTGCAGGGGTGTGAGTTTGATCCTTAGTTAGGGAGCGAAGATCCCACATGCCTCTGGGGCCAAAAAACCAGAACATAAAACAGCAGAGGCAATGTTATAACAGATTCAATAACGACTTGAAGAAATACTTGGTAAAAAAAAAATACAGATAAAAGCCTACAATTTATTATTCAGAATGGATCTTCATATGTGTCTCTTTTTCACTTCTCTTTATTTTCAGTCACTCTCCATTGAGGATGTCGTTTCCATCACCCTGAACCACTTCTAGTTCTCCTCATATAACTTCTATCTCACTTCCATGTCTTTGCATGTTCTCTTTCTCTGTCTCTCTCTCCGCTTTTTCTTTTTTACTTATCTAGACTCTGCTCGGGCTCCATGATTCAGCTCACGCACTGTCTCCTCTGTAACACCTCTGCCAGTATCACCAGCCAAAGTGAAAGGGCCCCTCCTTGTCCTCCACTTTCAATGTGTTTCTGTTAAATTACCGATTATACCAGGCTGTCATGGTTTGTTTCTTTCTCTCTGTGTCCCATTAGAATATTCCTGAGAGTAGGGATCTTGTGTTAATCAATTTTGGATCTCCAGCACTGACCTTAAAACTTGACATGTAGTAAACCCTCAGGTGTTCATGACTGCATTTAACAAATATTTTTTGAGCGCCTGCTGTGTCCAAGTCCTCTGACAACAGATGTGAATATGATAACGTGGGGATCCTATCTTCATGGGGCTGGAGTCTACTGGAATGACATGATAATTAACAAGGAATTTATAAACTGGGTGATAGATATGACGGGTGAGTATATGTTTGATAAAATAATGAATGACTAAATCAAATTTCCACAAAACGCTCAGATGTAATTAAGTATATTAACCAGACTAGCAGACCATTTAATGGTCTGAATTATTTTCATGTGATCTTTTGCTCTGCGTGTTGACAACACCTTATTCTTGCAAGCTCAGGTCCTTAGTTTTATAGAACTGGTGTGGTTGTTTCGAGAAGGGACTTAGCATTTATAATTCGATGTACTTCTTCTACAGATGAAATAACAGAGTTGTGAAGCATGGAAAGGGTAAGCTAAGGTCATAAGTAGATATTTGAGCAACTCGTCTCAGAAAATTGAGGGGTAACCTGCTTTTCATATGTTAGTGCATATTCCTTCAAGATTATTCTTTTGCACAGTTGCTAATGATCACTGAATCCTTATGGATAGGAGACAAGACTGGCTACTTAATTTTTGGTTTGGTTTTGGTCTATTATAAATAAAAATGTGGGACCCTCATTCAGCAGTTATTAAGAATAGTTAATATGCAGCAGAGCTTTAAGCCATGTGAGGGGCCGTCCGAGTACAGAACCCCAAAGAGTACTCAGTCACACCCCCATGAGGCCAGCACTGGTGACTGGACTTGGGACCCTGGGGATATTAGGGCCATTGCAAAGTAAAAGTAAGAGGTGGAAGAGGGTCAAGAGAAGAGGAAGGAAGAAATCAAAGACATCCTTTGCTATCTCACAATTGTATTTAGAACAGCCTATAAAAGGAGGACTCTTTCTCTCATCCTCGTCTCAACTCTCGCTTGACCAGAACACAAAGCTAGTCCTTGAGCATGAGAGACAATCAGTCAACTGATCTGTGAATTAAACATACCGGGGTTAAACATCTGTGAGTTAAACATACTTCCCATCACTTACAATCTTATCTTTCTGGGTTCAAAATAACTTATCAAAAAGATGATTCGTGACCACTTAGTGAATTGATGCTTGCTAATATATTTCCTCAAAAGGAAAGATAATTTTGGTTATTAATTATTTTAATATCCAGTTTCAGAAACATTTGGGTTGTACTGAATAATCATGATGAAAAACTAACAATAATTTTCTTATTTCTAGGTATTTTCATGCTAATTATATCCCTTTAATTTCTCTGTTCTACAGTTAGTAGCATTACAGTGAGATTTGTAAGAAATGGGATATAGGGTGTATAGAAAGATTTGGTGAAAATTTCTTGTCTCTTGACTTCATCTTATTCAGTAAAGTTGTGAAAATTCCCTAAAGAGTGCATGGCTCTTGTGTTTACAAGTCAAAAGGTGTGAAAACATGTAGTTTGGAAGCATTGCCAAATTCATAGATCTCATGCAGTGAGAGTCAGATATTCTGAGATAATTTCATGTTCTGATGTTGTGATACTTCTTTATTTTCATAATTGTGGTGGGAAAATACCTGTGTATAACTAGTAAATTTAATAAATTAATATAAAACACATCTAAATCAGACTGGAGACACATTGTAAACAAATAGCACTCTTTAAAAAAAATTCTTTTCCATGATGGTTTATCACAGGATGCTGAATATAGTTCCTTGTGTTATACGGTAGGACCTTGTCATTTATTCATTCTGTATATAATAGTTTGCATCTGCTAATCCCAGACTCCCAATCCATCCCTCCCCCACTCCTCTGGGAAACCATGAGTCTGTTCTTTATATCTGTGAGTCTGTATCTGTTTCGTTAGATGCATTCATTTGTATCATAGTTTAGATTCCACACATAAGTGATATCATATGATGCCTATCTTTCTCTTTCTGACTTAGTTCACTTAGAATGATAATCTCTGGGTCCATCCATGTTGCTGCAAATGGCATTATTTCATTCTTTTTTTATGGCTGAGTTTATTCCATTGTGTATTGATAATCTGAATGATGTTTCCTTTTGAGGAAATGTGTCAGCAAGCTTTAATTCACTAAGTGGCCATGAATCATTTTTTGATAAGCTGTTTTGAACCCAGAAAGATAAGATTGTAAGTGATGGGAAGGCTCCCAGGTCCCCAGTATATTTAACCCTTAGACCCATTATTTCTCCATTCATCTGTTGATGGACATTCAGGTGGTTCCCATGTTTTGGCTGTTGTAAATAGTGCTACTATGAACATAGGTGCACATGTATTTTTTTCAAATTGTAGTTTTATCTAGATATATGCCCAGGAATGGGATTGCTGGATTGTATGATAGCTCTGTTTTTAGTTTTTTGAGGAATCTCCATTTCCATAGTGGCTACACCAATTTACATTCCCACCAACAGTGTAGGAGGATTCCTTTATCTCTACACCCTCCTCAGCCTTTGTTGTTTGTACATTTTTTAACGATGGCTATTCTGACCAGTGTGAATTGGTACCTCACTGTAGTTTTGATTTGTATTTTTCTAATAATAGTAATGATGGACATCTTTTCATGTACCAGTTGGCCATCTGTATGTCTTCTTTGGAGAAATGTCTAGTTAGATCTTTTGCCCATTTATGTATAGCACTTGTTAAGATTTTCTATTTGGTTTCATAATGTCTATTTTCTATGAAATACATGTGTCTCCTCTTTGTGATAGAATGACTCCTTTTCAAAATAATAGCTCACCACCACCATAATAATTGACAGACAAAAAAGAGTGGTATTTCTGATAAATTTTAAACCTTATATATTTTCTTCTTTTGAAACTTTATACTTTTAGAAAGAATAGTTTCATGACAGCATTCAGTCTTGGTGATACTTTTTGAGTTTAACATGCTGATAGCAATGACCACAAAAGTATCTATAAATATTTGGAAGATGACCAGTTATTAAAAATATCACTNTCTTCTTTTGAAACTTTATACTTTTAGAAAGAATAGTTTCATGACAGCATTCAGTCTTGGTGATACTTTTTGAGTTTAACATGCTGATAGCAATGACCACAAAAGTATCTATAAATATTTGGAAGATGACCAGTTATTAAAAATATCACTTTGTTTGTTTAACATTGCCTATAAAAAAATCTTCATTTTTAAAGATTTCCTAGGTGACACTCAAGATTGAAAGCTAAGTATCCTGAAAAGGTTATAAAATTTTTGAGGGAAAAATCTTAAAAGATCTTGTCTAACTTTGATTTTTAAAGATAAGTAAACTGAGATTCCTAAAGATTAAGTGACTTGTACAAAATCATGCATTTAGTTAAGACAAAATAGGACTTGAACCTTAGATTATCTGACTGTCTCCAGAATTATGAAATTTTATGAATTTTCTTCTCATGATAAAATTATATGACCTATTAATAAGCATTGTCTCTTTAGCTTTGTTCTGAGTTGAAAAGCAAAGTTGATATTTAGTGTGTGTTTAGTTCACATAAAATCATACACTTTATATTTACTTCTAATTAGAGCACTTTTTACAAATACTTGGTGCTGTTGGGGGCACAACTAATGTCTTTCTCAGCTTTGCAAAATATGGTAAATGTTCACCAAGCATCTGCTGAATGGATGTTACATTAGTTACATTAGTAAATTCACCTCCTCCTCAGTGAGTCTATGAAGAGAGAAACATAGAGTCAGAGGGACAGAAAAAGAGGTCTTTAGCTCATGACTTGATTTTAAACTATTGTTTCTATAAGGCTGTTGCAAAAGATTTCTCTGTGAGTACTACTTACTTGAACTAGCAAATATTAACTATGGGCTGTAGTTTTGAAAGTAATGTTACTCTCAAGAACGCTTTTTCTTCTGAAAGCTTTGCCGTACTAGTTGCTTTGCATTTGTGTGATCTTTTTTTTTTTTTTTTTAATGCAGTAAAGGATGGCCATTCAGCAGATACTCCATTCCTTAGCAAACATAATTCAGGACTTCCTGTGTTCCAGATCCTGTGTTAAGTGTAGAGGATCTTACTGTGAACCTGATATCTGTATCCTGGCCCTTCCAGGATGCAAAGCTAGCGACCTGCTTGTAACCACAACCAGCACGAGTTACTCTGGACAGGGGGCAGAACACCCCTTGGAGGTTGGTTGACATTCCTCCTGGGCTGATGCCACCCGTGGCCCCAGGAGTCTCCCTCACTACCACGGTTCTTGTGCTCCGCCTTAGGTACTGGTCCTTCCTCGTGTTAATTCTCATGCCAGGTTTTGGGAAGTAGGCCACAGTCTGACAGAACTGCCAATGAGTGCCCCATCTTGCCACGCTCCAGATGGGATGTTGGTTTGTGGACAACAAACTGTGACTCTTTCTCTCCAAGAACTGCCAAGTCACAGACTGGGAGGACGGAGGGGTGAAGGATGCTCGCTTCCTTCCCCACACGCATCCACGGTGCATTTATGCCACAGACTTGTAACATTACTTTAGTCCTCATTGTACCAGGGAAAGCTGGCTGTGGTTCCATGTCCAAGACTTATAGGAATAGTAATTGTTAATCATTACTTTCCTGAACTTATGGGGAAGGTATGGACTAGTTGAATGGCATACTCTGCCCATTTAATTTAAAAAACCAAGCATTACTCTAAAGAATGCATATAGTTCCAAGAATGATCTAAAATACTTTTTAAATAAGTAAAAAGCCCCAAGCCTTAATCATAACTATAAAAATGTCTTTAAACATCTGCATTTAGAAAAGAAAAAAATTGTTCCTATGCTCCAAAGTATAAAGAAAGCCTTTCTACCCATAAAGCTATCTGTGCTTCCAAACTGATGTCGGTTTTAATTGGTTTAGTTATTGATGCCTAAGAAAGGGAGTTTTACAAGGGAAAAGTCAAATCAGCCTTAAGTTCAAACCACTGGATTCACGTATTGTAATGCAGTTCTTCTTGGCACTCTTGCTTCATAACCAGCTACACATTAATGAGGGCTTTTATGTGTTTGTTAAAGATAAATATTTCCTGTTTTCTCAAATGGCTTCTATGTGGGTCAAATTATCAATGCCTTTACATTTCAAGAGCAATTAGTGCTTTGAAAATAGACAGTGGCTTTTGTTTCTTGTTTGAGAGAGGAAACACGAGTCTATTTTTCAAAAACATCTTCATTGCTGGTTGGCTACTTAATAACTTATCATAGAAAAATGTGATGTCTAGAAATTACAGATATTTTATCATTGCTTCTTTAGCCACATGAGCTAAAAGAAATAAGCCCAAATGGAAAGCTAGTAAGATTGCTGTACTTTAAACAAAAATATTCTTCATAAACTACAGTGATTGTTTTTCAGCATTTTATCAGTGAGATTAAACAAAACAAAAATTAGATAGGCCTATAATATTCTTCCAAAATTTAGATAGCTTAATTTTTTCAGATTATACAAATAATATGTTTGTTAAGATTCAACCAGCATAGAAAAATATAAACAACAAAGTGATAATATCTGCAATGCACCCAGGTAGATGAATAGATGCCTGATAGAAGATGACAGCTAGATGTGACCAACTGTTTTGGTAGGTCCTCTTCTAAATGTTTTTCAGTGCACACACCCTACAAATGATGACAAATGGCTATATGCTATGAATACTCTTTATTCTTTGTAGTTTTTTTTTTTAATGGAGCAATATATTGTATATTTCTCCACACATCAATAAGTATAAATCTACATTGACGCTGAATAGCTAAATAATATTCCATTTTATTTTTTAATTTAAATTTATTTTTAATGGGAAGATGATTGCTCGACAATATTGTGTTGGATTCTGCCATACATCAACATGTGTCAGCCACAGGTATACATATGTCCCCTCCCTCTTGAACCTCTCTCCCACCTCCTGCCAATATTCCATTTTAGACGTGTGCCATTGCTGGTTAACTCAGCCTCTGTTGGTGCCTCGCTTTTCACTATTGTAGGTAAGAGTAATAATCCTTTAACATAGGATGCTCTTCTTTTCTGTATTGGATTTTACTTTACAAAACATAGACTAGACATTTCCCTGGAGGTCCAATGGTTAAGACTTCACGTTTCCAATGCAGGAGACATGGGTTTGATCCCTGGTCGGGGAGCTGAGATTCTGTATGCCTGGCAAAATGAAAAAGAAGCATAGACTAAAACTGTGAGACAGTTTTATGCCTTTTAAGAATCAGTTGTATAATTATTTTAGTGAACAAGTTTTCCAAAGAATAAAATGGTAAAAATCTAATGGTCATTATCAGTGACTTAAAGTTTGAATATAAGTTGGTGTAATATCCCATTACTGTGAAATATTTTCACATGATGTTCCCAAACATTTTTCTTCGGATATAATCAAACTACCTAACCCAGAAGAAGAGTTTTGCTCTTCTGGTATCCCCATCTAACTTAAACGGGTGCTTCTTAAAGGAGATTTCTGTCAGGAGCTGATGTATCCTTTCCTTTGATCAGACTGATTCCCATAAGGTGAAGGTCAATGCCATCAGTAGCATTTTATTCAAAATAATACAAAAGTGTGCAAAACGGCACTACCTGTCTTATAATAACACTGAATTTAGTCCCGATATTGCAGAATATAACCTTGAAACTAAGAAAGCAGGGGAAAAAGAAAAAAAAAAATCTCCAACTGAGGTAGTGGAGTTTTATTTTCCTTTTCCTTAAATCACCCAGACAACTGGCTCAGCTCTCAGTTTTATGCTGTGAGTGGGAAGAAGGAGCTGTGAGAAGTCAGGAAAGCAATCAGGGCCGAGATGCTACATCTTGCCTTGCATTCTTTCCAGGGTTCATTTCACCAGCAGGGCAGGTCCTTTAGTCTGACACACACAGATCCTCCTGCCCGGCTGGCCCCGGCCACTGCTTCTCCGCTCTGTCCCGTCTCACAATTGCTCCTGTTCTGTTCTTCAGCTCATGGTTAGTGGCCCCAAAAAGGGGTGCCTCTCTCTCCAAGTTAGCTCTTATGGTAGGACTCCTTCAGCCTCTCCCTGGCCTCCCTCACTTCTATATCTATCTCTGAATAGGAGCTACTTACAACTTGATAGATATTAACCAAAAAAAGGAAGCACCTCTGGATCTGGTTTCAGATGACAAAATTTGTTTATTTATATTGTTTGTCCCAGAAAGAACTGAAAATAGCAGAAGTGCGCACAACCAGTTGCAGTGTGTTTTTAAAGGAGGAGTCAAGTCACTGAGAGCCGTGGAAAGTACTAATTAACGTTGCCTGCCTTCTTCACTTCACGCAAAGCGTCCAGGTTTTTCTCCTGCTGAGGGTTGAAGGAGTCAGGCTGGTGGAGGAGTGGAGGGTGGAGATGATGCACTGAGTGTCTTATTTCCTAGTTGCTGAGCACCAGACTTTGGCATCAACTGAAGGAACATAATATGAGTGGACAATTGGGGGTCAGGACAACCCAGGACAAAGAACATCTGGATAAACAGTGGCTGGGGAACCCTGGGGGTGAATTTACAAAGCCTCTGTAGCCGTTTGCATACACCCTGTGACTGATTGTCAGGATGGAGTCAGTAAGGAATATGTACCCCACCCGCCTCCCCGCCAGCCTCATTCTGTTTAGATATTCCCAGTTGCCCAGGGCTTAGACCTCATCATATGAGCCATTTCTCAGTGCTGTTTCATTTCTATCCCTATCGGAACTGTTGCTAAATCTAGTGACTTGTGGAGAAGGCGATGGCATCCCACTCCAGTACTCTTGCCTGGCAAATGCCATGGACCCTGGTAGGCTGCAGTCCATGGGGTCGCGAAGAGTCAGACACGACTGAGTGACTTCACTTTCACTTTTCACTTTCATGCATTGGAGAAGGAAATGGCAACCCACTCCAGTGTTCTTGCCTGGAGAATCCCAGGGACGGCGGAGCCTGGTGGGCTGCTGTCTATGGGGTTGTACAGAGTCGGACACAACTGAAGCGACTTAGCAGCAGCAGCAGCAGTGACTTTCAAATCATTTCAGATCATGACTTGTCATCTTGTCCACAGGGGTTCAGGGTGCCCTCGGCCTGTGGCCTGAAGGTCATGGTTATTCTTTAGCTATTCAGCAGAGCCAAATCCTACCAAGATCCTTTGTTCTTTGGGAAAGAAAAGCATCTACATCCTTATCAAGCTGTGGTTTCTCATCTGCCTTAGGCTGGTGTCTTTAATCTGCTTCACTTGCTCCTACCATTTGCTTCTCAGTGGCATTGCTTGTTGAAAGTTGACCTTAACATGTTGCTTCTTTGGTTTGTCTCAAATGTATTGATCAGCCCAAGGTTAAGGATGAATGCCCAATTTAGGTGAGCCTTGGTTTCTTCAATTAAGTTAACCCTGTACCCAGCTAGGTATACTATTGTTCAAGGTTCTGAGAACTAGCACTATCATCCATAAATTCTCTCAACTGTTAGCAGAGACTTCTCTTCTTCCCATTTTTAAGCATATAACTTTCTGTTGAATTTCTACCAATGTTCCTGCTTTTGGTATAAGTAAGGGCTTCCTTACTTGGTGTAAATCATTAGATTATACCCTGTACTCAGTTGAATGAACGAAGCTTTCTCATGTCAGAATAACAGTGTTTTTCTCATTCTTAGGATCTCTTTGGTGCTTCCTTAGATTTGGAAGGTGACCTTCCCCAAATATCTAATTTTAGGTTTGCAACTTGAAGGCAGTATAATTACAGTGGAAAGTGAAAGCACAGTTTCCATCAAGAAAAGAAGAAAATTATTTGTTCCTGCCCTCACTGGACATTAGTTCTGGATTGAAATGTCATTTTTAATGTCGCTACCTTTAAGTAAGAGCTTTTTAATTTCATGGTGCATAGGTTCATATTTAGACTATCTGAGAACTTCATGATTACATTTCTCCCTCCTGAAATAAAGAGCTATCTAGAGAAAAACTTTTCTCCAGTGATTCCAGTTCCTTCCCATCTCTCAATTTCTCTGAACATCAAGGAGAATTTAGACTGCCTGCAGTCAAGGCCAAAAAAAAAGGGAAAAACCAATCATGGTAGATGGAGCTAAAAGAGTGTCATTAGTCAGCAGGAAAATGCAGAGACAGATTTTCAGCAGATCTATTTGCTGCTAGAAAAAACAACAACAACAAAAAAAACACAAAAAACTATTGCCAGCACATAAATACTTCAACTACAAGGGAGAAAAGTCCACAGCTTCACTAATCCTAAAATATTGCCTCTTATTTTTCAGAGAAGATAGAGGACACTGAAAAATGGTTTCTGTTTTGGGATTTTTTTTTGTTTGTTTTTTTAACTAGGAAACAAACAAACAAAAAACAACCCACAGTTATTGCCATTTACTAACCACTTAAATACAAATGTTTATTTGGATGGTACACTTTATTGTCCAAAGAAAACCATGCAAAGGTGAGATTTGTTTGGATAATCAGTCCCTTGTCACCGCAGTGGTGGCAGCTGCTCCCTGTAGCCTCTCGCCATCTGTTGTCTTGCTTTGTCATCTTTTCAAAGGTTTTTTTTTGCCACATCAGAGCTGTCGTTCTATGGTTCAACTCTTCGCCTCTGTTACTATATGCCAATTTCAGGGCTTGTCAACTGCTACTACACTTAATATAATGATCAGTCCCAGTATCACTGAGCTTTGTTGGCTCTTGCTGCTACTAAGAGAGGCATTTCAAATAGTTGAATCTTTTCAAGTCCCACATTATTTTGAGGTTCAATTCAAGTAGCGCTCTTCATCATCCAAGTAGTTCCTGTGTGTCCACTTATGTTATCTTTCACTTTTAACCTACTCAGTATCATTCCAGGTATTTAATACTCATCTGTTGACTTCTAGCATCTAACTAGAGTACCTGTGTCTAACCTTCAAGGCTGTAGAACAAAGAGACAGTTTAAAGCTTGTCATTGCTTTCTTAGGATGAGTAAGCAATAGTAGACCTAGTGGTATAAATAAAATAATATTTGTGAATGCACTTGACTCAAGTGAACCCAACAAATGGATTTTAATTCTTGCCCTAGACCAGTGGTAGAAACTCAGTTGTATAAATGATCAGTTTTATAATCAACAGTTTGAAGATTTTTATCAAAGGAATTGACCAAGCTTNATAATATTTGTGAATGCACTTGACTCAAGTGAACCCAACAAATGGATTTTAATTCTTGCCCTAGACCAGTGGTAGAAACTCAGTTGTATAAATGATCAGTTTTATAATCAACAGTTTGAAGATTTTTATCAAAGGAATTGACCAAGCTTTTAGGCAATGTTTTTGCAGTTTATTCATCTTTATCTGCAAAGTAAAAGGGAAAACACTGATGTATCTGGCCATAGTAGATACTGTCTACAGCCCTGATTCCAAGATGCATATCTATTTTATGTTTACAAATAAATCTACCTCTATATTCTTCACGGGAAAGCATGTTCAAAACTCTAATGTCTGTTGGTTTACTAACATATCTACAGCCTCCCAGAGAGGTGCATTTAAATGAGATCCACCATTTCATATGGACATTAAGAACATTAAGAACAAAGTTATTTTTAGTTCTTTGATCTGACACTTTCACCCATGTAGGACTGTTCAGTTTGTCAAGAGAGGGAAGTGGGAGGTGTTCTGGAAAGGTGTGGATGTGCGATAACCTAATGCCATCAGATAAGAAGATCCAAATAGGATTTTAGAACAAATCCTTCCTCTGTGTATCCAGCACTTATTAGAACAAGTCACAATGATGTTTTCTTTGGCAGGCTTGCAGAGCATTTATCAGCCAGTGGGTTCTCCACTCTAAAATTTATGATTCTTTGAGAGACTCACAAAAGCCTGTACTTAGAGCTTTAAATAAAGTCAAAATGATAGTTTTTCTGCCCTGTGAATTTTCATTATTGAAATTATTAAAGAAGCAGTAAACTTTCCTGCTTTTTCCCACAGTTTCCAGCAAATCGTGTTGCTTCTTTATCTCATGTGATGATTGAAAATCAAATATCCTGTTTGTTTTCAATTTGTTTTCTGAAATAATGTGGACAACATAGAAGAGGCCTCTGACCTCTTACAAAAGAGAATGACATCACTTGAATTTACTAACTATTCTGCTTCTCTCTGGGACAACATATGTGAACAGCAACAAAACATCTGGGTTAGCAAGGAAGAGCAGCTAGATGGAAACAGCACTATGACTTATGCCATAAAATACCCTTGTTGGTCAGTGGAGCAGGACAAGCAATTCTGGATGAAAAAGTGATGGTGCCTGGAAGCTGCTCTTGCCTAGGGGAATGTCATGGAGTAAAGGAGGGGCATGTGTCTTTAAATAATGCATTCACGGAAAAAAGAAAAAAAACAACCAACATGTTATGAGTATATGTGTACACATGATTGATGCTCGGTCTACCTGATTCTTTTTTTCCATACAAATAATAGATTCATCTGGACTCTTACAGGCTGTTTGTTATTAGCTGTCAACAGTCATGAGTAATTTCTACATTGCCCCTTTTGTGTTGTACAAGTAGTAAGCTTTCTTTTAACCTTGAAAATTAAGAGTATACCATGATGTTATTTTGAAAATCCTGAAGCTGAAACCGTATTTATTTCAGGAGATATTGCTAAGAGACCATGGGGCTTGTGGGGAAAAAATGGCAAATGTGAGTTAATTAGTGTAATTATTTTAAAAAGAATAATTTTAATATTCTAATGTGTGTATTCAGTTTCTGAATTTGAGTTTCCAAACCTTAGCTTTTTTTACTCCCTGCTGCTGCTGCTGCTAAGTTGCTTCAGTCATGTCCGACTCTGTGTGACCCCATAGACGGCAGCCCACCAGGCTCCCCCGTCCCTGGGATTCTCCAGGCAGGAACACTGGAGTGGGTTGCCCTTTCCTTCTCCAATGCATGCNACTCCCTGCTGCTGCTGCTGCTAAGTTGCTTCAGTCATGTCCGACTCTGTGTGACCCCATAGACGGCAGCCCACCAGGCTCCCCCGTCCCTGGGATTCTCCAGGCAGGAACACTGGAGTGGGTTGCCCTTTCCTTCTCCAATGCATGCAAGCGAAAAGTGAAAGTGAAGTTGCTCAGTCATGTCCGACTCTTAGCAATCCCATGGACTGCAGCCCACCAGGCTCCTCCGTCCATGGGATTTTCCAGGCAAGAGTACTAGAGTGGGGTGGCATTTTACTCCCTAAGCCCCTGGAAACACTTTCTCTCTCTCACCTTGTTTAAGTATAATAAAAAGGAAGTGTATTTGCTACCACTTCATTAGCTCAGTGACTCTGCTACCAAATTAGAGGGAATTCATGGATCAATTCCTAGTCTCAAAGAAAAATGAATCAATATATATATGAAAGAATTGGGCTTCACTGGTGACTCAGATGGTAAAGAACCCACATGCCAATGCAGGAGACATAAAAGATGCTGGTTCAATCCCTGGGTTGATCAGGAAGATCCCCTGGAGAAGAAAATGCAGCCCACTCCAGTCTTCTTGCCTGGAGAATCCTGTGGACAGCGGAGCCTGGTGGGCTACAGTCCACGGGGTTGCAGAGAGTTGGAACACAACGGGGCGACTAACACACACAAAGGAATTGGGGCTTCTCAGGTGGTGCGAGTGATAAAGTGTCTGCCTGCCAGGGCAGGGGACCACAAGAGACCTCTGGGTTTTATCCTTGGGTCAGGAAGATCCCCTGGAGTAGGAAACAGCAACCTGCTCCAGTATTGCCTGCAAAAATTACGTGAACAGAGGAGCTTTGTGGGCTACAGATTATAGGGTCCCAAAGAGTTGGACACGACTGAGCAAATGAGCACACTGCTGCTAAGTCACTTCAGTCGTGTCTGACTCTGTGCAACCCCATAGATGGCAGCCCACCAGGCTCCCCGTCCCTGGGATTCTCCAGGCAAGAACACTGGAGTGGGGTGCCATTCCCTTCTCTGAACTGAGCACACACACAAACGTAAAAGAATCTATCATTTTCAAAACTCAATACCATAGTTGTCACAGGGACTATGAAAGAAAAAGGGAGTTTTTCTAAAGGAGAAAAAACTTTCCATTTGACTGCGATGTGTACTACGTTTTCAAGCATGTATTTTAATCTTTTTCTTATGAATATATTCATAATATTTACAATGAAAGAAAGAATTCCTCACCTGTGGCTATTTTCTCATTAGACATACACTCTACAATTGGATGATAGTCAATAATATGGTCTTTAGAGCTTATACTCACTCAGTCCTAGCATCACAGGTATCTTGACTGGGCAATCCGATACAATTCAGCAAATATTTATCTTGCACTTGCTAAAACATATTTCATAAGGTGTAAAATTTGAGGCAAAAAGGAAAAGGCTTTACAGAGTTTTAGTTACTGTGAAGATACACATCTATTTGACATTTAAAGGTAAATTTGCCTGCCTATGCTTAGTGGAAAAACATCATTTTGCAAAAAATTCAAATGTCTGTTGGTTTACTAAAAGATCATCCAGATTAGTACATGAAAACAAAAATTCACCATTCCATATTCAATTTAAGAAAAGCCATCTAGGGGGTTCCCTATCAGTCCAAAGGTTGGGATTCCATACTTTCATTGCAGAGGGCCTGGGTTCAATGCCTTGTTAGAGAACTAAGACCCCACAAGCTAAGCGGCATGACCTAAAAGAGAAAAAAATCCATATCATTAAATAAATATCTGTGATTTAGGAATATGGTAAGAATAGTTTTATTGGGCTTTATTTTATCTACCAGTTTGACATCCACATTTCCTTGGGTACATGAAGCACTCATGTTCCTGGCATAGATTTTGAGCAGTCTTTGCCTGTTCCTTTGTCTGCACCTTGATAGAGAACCAGTTTGTTATGAAATAAAGCAGTATTCCAGTATATTAGGAAGTCTGTAATGCCAACTTTACTTAAGGTTGTTAAATTCAACAGGAAGGGAAGATAATAGGAAGGAGGATCTCTTTTCCAATTAATTTTTGAAAACTTTGTCTTATACATCCCATAGTTAAGATGATGTCCGTGAAACAATCCTATGAAAAGCATGCTTCCTGTAGCCTTTCCTTTCACTCTGCTTACTTTTAACATTTGCCTCGAGTATAGTGGTGGTTTAATCATTAAGTCTTGTCTGACTCTTTGGGGTCTGGACTGTAGCCAGTCAGGCTCCTTTGTCCATGGGATTTTCCAGGCAAGAATACTGGAGTGGGTTGACATTTCCTACTCCAGGGGATCTTCCTGACCCAGGAATCGAACCTGCGGCTCATGTGTCTTCTGCTTTGTAAGTGGATTCTTTATCACTGAGCCACTAGAGAAAACCCTTGAGTATGATTGAATAGTATTAACTTGCAGTATTAATATTTGCAGTTGCCATATGTATTCTAATTTCAATAATTAGAATTATAGAAAGAGAATCAAGTTAAAACAATACTATAAGATTTTTAAAATGAGAAAATAATTGAAAAAATATCTCATCATGCCAAGTTAGCCTTAGACAATTCATTCTTCTCTAAGGAAGTTCTAGCCAAAGAACCACAGATTGGAGGGGGCCATCTTTTTTTTATTTTCTGGTTTTGATTGTCATTTGCTCCAGGTACACGCTTCACATCTTTTTGAGAGAGAAGTGCAAGGAGTGGTGAAGAAGATCAACTTCAGCCTTTTGCCTGTGATGGTCTTGATTAGAGCACTAGGCTCAGCCTTCATCTCATTCCAATGTACAAATGTGTGTCAGGCCAACATCCCCAATTACTTACTTAGGACACAGGGTATTTGAAATGTGAAAGCATAGAATTTTAGAACTGGATGGGACCGTAAAGAGTGTAGACCCAACAGCGGCGTCTTTATAGAGGAGGCAGCTGTGATCTTGAAGTCTCGGGCTTTGTTGAAACCTAGCCTCTGGGTGAGTGGCTGCTGTCACACCCTCTTTATTGAGTTTCCAGAGTTCCCTCTAGGGGCAGACGAAGAGCCAAGTAGATTTTCCCACAACAGCTCTGTTAACAGATTTCTGTTCCTGTGTTTCCAAATTCGAGAAAGAATATATAGTTTCTGGCAAGGCATTTTGGAATAGCTAGTGGCAGCATTTTTAAGTATTATGATAAAAAGAGATCAGTGATTGCTCATTTATTCATTCACTAACCGTTTAATAAACTTCTGCAACACTTTTCAACTAGGGTTGCCAGCAAAGGCATATATAAGGGATAACATTTGATCAGAGACCCAACAAGAGGGACAGAGTCTTGGAATGAGGACGGCATTCCAGGTCATATAAGCCCAAATATAAAGCACCACGGAAAAACTGTGTTCAGTGTATCTGAGATTTAGAAGATGAGGCATGGGGAATTCCCTTGCAGTTTAGTGGTCAAGACTCAGCACTTTCATTGCCGTGGGCCTGGATTTGATCCCTGTTCAGGGAAATAAGTTACTGCAAGCCATGTAGTGTGGCCAAAAATAAGAAAAAGAATTATATCTAAAAAAGGAAAAAGAAAAAACTGAAAATTATATCCCACTATAAACATCTCCCATTGTGAAGATGGGGAGTAGGGGCAGATAATGGACAAAAGTCATCTCTATAGTCTTCAGTAGAAGGTATTGATCTGGCAGGGCCAGGAGCATGTCAATGGCATATGAACTGGATTGGCACACAGGTGATAGTATTTGCAATAGGAATAAATAATAATTTAAGAAAAGAAGAAGAGGTATGAAATCAAGTGCTGTGCCTTAGAACTGTTCATGGTGAGGTGTTGTGAGATCCAGTGGAGAAGTCTATAAAGCAGTTTTACCAAACAGGCTGGAACTCGGGGGAGAATTCAAGGCTGGGGATGGATGTTGATGATTCAGGAGCATATGGATGATGTCTTGCTGAATGAGTGCTACTGAAAGAAGAATGTCAGAGGAGAACAAAGTGATCACTATTCAGTTGGTCCTTTCCAATATTTGAAGTTCAGCAAAAGGAGAGCAGACAGCTGTGGAAACTGGAAAGGCACGTAAGGGGGAAAAAACCAACTAAACAATCAAGAGAAGAGGATGACTTGGAATTTAAGTCTGATAGAGTTTTAAGACTAGGAGGGTACCTAGCAATGCCTGTGAGCTGAGACATCATGTAATCTGAGACCTGAGAATGAATGGCTGGGCTTGGTAAGGTGGAGATGTGGCTCTGACAAGAGTGTTTTCGTTGAATAGAAGTTTGACTGGATTAGGCTTGAGAGAGACTGGGAAGGAAGTGGAGGCTGATGTATTAAAAATTCTTTGGAAGAGTTTGTTTTTTTGTTTTTAGTGGAGACATGACATCTAAAGGGGTATTTACGTAATGAATCTTTTTAGAGGATTTTCAGTAAATTTGCTATGGAATTCAGTAATTTAAAATAACTATTTGCACTGTGTGTGTGTGTGTGTGTGTGTGTNTACTGGAGTGGGTAGCCATCCTCTTCTCCAGCGGATCTTCCCACCCAGGGTTTGAACTCGCGTCTCCTGCATTGCAGGTGAATTCTTTTTGACTGCCTGAGCCACTGGGAACCCCTTGGGTTTATTAGGAGCTGGGAAAAGCAGCCTGGGGATCAGAAGTGGTAGGGCTAGACAAAGCCCAGACTCATCGGCCCTCCAAGCCCTGGGAAACCTGGACCCTGCTCCCTTTCTGACATCCCAGCCCGTGTTCCCACCCGTTCCTACCATCAGACTACATGGACATTCTCCACTCCAGTCTAGCACGTGCTGTTCCCTCCACCTGCGACACCCCTGCCTCGCCATTGTATCTCTCAGCCAATCCCTACCCCCTTGAGGCTCATCCTTAATGTTACTTCCTCCAAGGAGCCCTCCCTGAAGCCCCAGGTCCTTGGTTGATGTTTTAAAATGTAGCTTTTATTATTATTCAGGGAGGATGAGGCCAACAGATGTGGAGACAGTTGCCACTGAAGGCATTGTTACGGCTCCCAGGAGGAGGGGAGCAGGACCAGGTGGAGATGCACTAGGGCAGATCAGGACGTAGAGTGGGAAAGGGGGAAACGTGCCCGAGGGAAGGACCAGGTGAGCAGGGTAAGCAGGCTTGGGACTGGCTAGCTTAGGACTCCAGCCTTGGCCTGGACCCAGTGCACAGACAGCTCCCCATACCTTGGGAGCCAGCTGATCCCGATACCCATGCACTTCCACTGCACACACACACTGTCAGGGTCCTGATTCTTCTAGAACCAGAGCCTTTATAGCCAACACTCAGGCTCTGAGACCTAGGTGCTCCAAACTGCCAGGCCCCAGAGGCTCTACGCTTTCCACCAAGGGAGGATAAAGTCATGGCCAGGGTCACACAACGAGTCGGTGCTAATGTGTGTGTCTTAGTCACACAGTCGTGTCCAACTCTTTGTGATCCCACAGACTGTAGCCCGCCAGGCTCCTCTATCCATGGAATTCTCTAGGCAAGAATACTGGAGTGGGTTGCCATTCCCTTCTTCAGGGGATCTTCCTGACCCGGGGATCAAACCCAGGTCTCCCACAAGGCAGGCAGATTCTTTACCTTCTGAGCCATCGGGGAAGCCAGTGCCAGAACCAGGGCCAAATCAGGTGTTCCTTCCCATGTATCCCGCCGCCTGTCCACATGAGTCACCAGATGGAGTGGCTGAAATGGACCATCTGGGACCCTCTGGGAAGGCAGTGAGCTCCTCGTCCCTGGAGAGAATACAATGGACATCACACTGGAATCCTGTCACTATGGCGTGGAAGATTTTGGTACAATGTGGTTGTAGCTCAGAGCAGTGCTCAGTGAGGTGTGGTGTCTGCGCCCCTGAAGTGGAGTCTTGGGACCACTGAAGTCTTGGGATTTCTGACTTGTCTGGGCCTATGGGGCTGGGTCACTGCACAGCCAAGCAACTGGACACCACCAGAAAAAGAGCTTTAGGAAGCATTTGTTGTTCAGTTACAGCCTGAAGCCCTTAGGGAAGCGTGCTGGGGGGGGTGCATTTCCATTTATTTGTATTTGTTGTTTTTGACTTTGGCTAGTAACTCAGCTCCCAAGATTTGTGGAGAGATGTATGTAAAGAGGATGTTCAGCTTGGAACGAGCTGTTAAGCTGGATGCTCGAGCTTAGAACTGGAGGAAATGATGTACACGGCCAAGGCCAGGGTTCCTGTTAATGGACTGAGAAGTGTGCCACCCTGGGATGCTTTCTTAGGGTGGACACTAGAGGGCGCCCAAGGGCCCGTTTTCTGTGCCGTAAGGAGTGGAACTTGAGAGCTTCGGCGGGTGTGGCCCATAGTGGAGTGAATGGGATTGCTAGATCTTTCAAACTCAAACTGAAATCACACACACACACACAGCGCTCATCCATGTGCAAAGACAGAGTGGTGGGTATGGACTGGTACCTCCAGTTATCCAAGCTGAGACGTTTGTTGCCCACACACACACACACACACACACACACACACACAGCGCTCATCCATGTGCAAAGACAGAGTGGTGGGTATGGACTGGTACCTCCAGTTATCCAAGCTGAGACGTTTGTTGCCGAGTTTGGTGCTGGGCTCTGGGGGGACAGAGGGATGGGTAAGCCCCCAGCGGACACTCCTCTGTCACCGACTGCACAGCAGGAAGTGGGTGTCAGAGGGGTAGAACCCCACAGATCTGAGGGCGAGGAGGGAGGTACATTTGGAGATGCCTTTCCTTGATCAAGTGTGTTATAGTTTCTAGGACACAGTTACCAGTAGGTAGAGTAGCTACTCTCCTGTCTTGCTATACAATTTATGTAGCTTAGAAGACTTACAAAGCTTATGAAGACTTGGAAGAGGCTGTGCTTAAAGACCCTCGGCCTTAACGAGCTGCACCGACTCCAGGCCCCTTTTGCTGTTGGCGTTTCAGTGAGCCCGGGGGTGGAGGTCCAGGACTTCGGTGGGTGAGGCTCCACGGATGTGATAGAGGAGGGTCCCACCTCCCCGCCTCACAGGCTTCACAGACCAAGGCACCGAGAACACTGTGAGATTCCACCTTGACCTCTAGAATGAAGGGTCTCAGCCTGTCCCCAACTTTTAGACAGTTTTCAGAGAAAGCAGATTAAACATCATCTACCAGCAAAGTAAGTCATAGGCATAGCTTTGAATAATATGCTGCTGCTAAGTCACTTCAGTCGTGTCTGACTCTGTGCCACTCCATAGATGTCAGCCCACCAGGCTCCGCTGTCCCTGGGATTCTCCAGGCAAGAACACTGGAGTGGGGTGCCATTTCCTTCTCCAATGCATGAAAGTGAAAAGTGAAAGGGAAGTCGCTCAGTCGTGCCCGACCCCATGGCCTGCAGCCCCCTAGACTCCTCTTACATGAGATTTTCTAGGCAAGAGTACTTGAGTGGGTTGCCATTGCCTTCTCTGTTGAATAATATAAAACGCTCCAATTTTTGTTTAAATATTTCTGTCTAAGCATTTCTAGATACTAGAGCTAGGAAAGGAGCTCCCTAGAGTGTCAAGGCTGGGAGTGATATAACAACCTTCTAGTCTAATCCTTTTTTTTTTTTTTTAATTGGAGGCTAATTACTTTGCAATATTGTGGTGGTTTTGCCATACATTGACATGAATCAGCCATGGGTGTACATGTGTCCCCCATCCTGAACCCCCCTCCCACCTGCCTCCCCATCCCATCCCTCAGGGTCATCCCAGTGCACCACCCCTGAACACCCTGGCTCATGCATCGAACCTGGACTGGCGATCTGGTTCACATATGGTAATATACATGCTTCAGTGCTATTCTTTCAAATCATCCCACCCTCGCCTTCTTCCACAGAGTCCCAAAGTCTCTTCTTTACATCTGTGTCTCTTTTGCTGTCTCGCTTACAGGGTCATCGTTGCCATCTAGTCTAATCTTATATTACAGATGAGGTCTGAGGATTTGGGGGTTGGTTCTCACTGTGGCCCCTTTTAAAGTACTGCGTTCCCCCAGGCACTGTAAGAAGCCTGGGGCTACACAGAAACGGTAATGACATTGCATGCCTAAGGAGGGCGATTGAGGTGGAGGTCGGTGGCACCCCAGTTGGTCTCTGTAAGACTCCATCCCTCCCACAGCCCCCAGCCTGCAAGGGGACTGAGCCTAGAACAGGAAGTGCTCAGAACCTTCCTTGATGTTGCCATGGTGCCCACAAAGACCCGAGGAAACCAAAGGCCGGCTCCCCTGCCAAAGCTCCTTGCCCTCAGGAAGAAAACAGTGAGCCCCGCGTGTCATGAGCGCTCCGAGCATTCAGCCCCAGAAGGTGAAGGGCCATCAGCTGTCCTGTCGTTCAGAGACCAACGCAACAAGAGTGCCTCCACTCCGCTAGCTTCCCCGTCAGCACACCCGCAGCAGACAAGGAGCCTCAGGACAGCAGGTACCGCTGGCACTTCCATCCGGGTTGGAGACACAGAGGACGTCCCGAGGGATGGGCACTACTTGGACTCGGTTCCATGTGGTCAGCTGGCAGAGGAGGGCTTCGGGGGGTCTGGGCTGGGAGGCAGGAGGGGTCCGAGAGCTCAGGCACCCTCGCAGGTAGCTCCTGCTGATTAGAGTGACCCAGGAACTGACCCTCAAAACCCTTTCAGGCGGCGGTCCCCAGCCTTTTTGGCATTAAGGACCAGTTTCGTGGAAGACAAGTTTTCCATGGACTGGGGTGGTGGTGTGGGGATGATTCAAGCGCATTACACTTGCTGTGCATGTTATTTCTTTTTTAGAAGGATGCTTTATTTTGTGTTGCTGATTAACAATTTTGTGACAGTTTCAGATAAACAGCAAGGGACTCAGCCATACAGATACATGCATCCATTCTTCCCAACCCTACTCCCATCCAGGCTGCCAAATAACACTGAGTAGAGTTCCCTGGGTTAAGCAGTAGGTCCTTCTTGGTTATCCATTTTAATTATACCAGTGTGTACTGGACCTTCCCAAACTCCCTATCTCTTCCCCACTATCCTTCCCCGCAGTGTGCACTTTATTTCCAATCTAATGCTCCAGGACGGCGCTGGCCAACATATACTGTCCAGACGTAACTGTTAATTTCACCCCTTTTAGTGCCCTGATCTGAATGACAAGTTACATGATCGGTCCACAGATAGGTCTCCATTGGTTCCCATCACCTGGGTAAAGAGTGGAAAATTGTGGATTAGCCCCTGTTTTGCTTTATCTGAGCCACTTTCCCAGCACAATAGCAGAGAATCATCTTTCTACTAATGTACCTTCAAAAATTAGATTTTCACTTGATTTGCTCACTCCCCCACATTTGAGGCTTACTCATTCCTTTTGTGGCAAAATAAAGATTCTTTGAGCCAATCTCCTCCGTAATGTTTTGAAGTCACCCTTTGGAAGTTCTTTGAAAATTTAAAATTTACCTCTTTCACCTTCCAGGTGCTCCTCTTTTGTGCAGTCTCCAGGATCCTTCATGAAAATGCTGAATCCGGTAAGCAGCTCGGTTTCGCAGGAGGGCAGGCGATGGTGAGGAACAGAAGCACCGGGTGACCATGTGCCACTGGGTTCCCTCAGGGGGATGGTCCCACACCCCCAGGGACCTCAGGCTTTACTGGCTGACTCTGCTGGTGGCGGGGGTGGGGGGTCGTGTGTTTGGAGCCCCACTGTAGAGACCACTGTTCACACTTCAGCAGTGCTGTATCTAGATTCAGACTCCACAGTCACCCACCATATTCCAGGCGCTATACTAAAGCAGAGTTCCCAAACTTCTATCATTTTAACAGCATCCACATCCTCATGATTCATACTCACCTTCATCCTCATTATCATTGGCATTATTCCCATTTAACCTATGAGGCCTAAGAGGATGAAAAGAGCAAATACTTTGCCCAAGGTCACATAGCTAGTTTATGGCAGAAACAAGACTTGAACTCAGACCCTCTGTTCTGCGGTCCGTTGCCTCCCACCACTTGCTGGTACCTGGGGTGGCTTAGAATCAATTTCACCCATTCCTACGGGTCTCTCATGGTGCAGTTGTCCTGGATAAGCTTCCTTGAGCCACCACACCTGAGGTGTTATATCCATGCATTATTGGACGGCTTCCTTAAGGAAATTGCTGAATCCCAGGAGAAGGCAAAGGCACCCCACTCCAGCACTCTTGCCTGGAAGATCCCATGGACGGAGGAGCCTGGTGGGCTGCAGTCCATGGGGGTCGCTAAAAGTCAGACACGACTGAGCGACTTCACTTTCACTTTTCACTTTCATGCATTGGAGAAGGAAGTGGCAACCCACTCCAGTGTTCTTGCCTGGAGAATCCCAGGGACAGGGCAGCCTGGTGAGCTGCTGTCTCTGGGGTCGCACAGAGTTGGACACAACTGAAGTGACTTAGCAGCAGCAGCAGCAGGACCTCAAAAAGATGTCTAAGGAAAAGTCTCTGCCCAGTGACAATCCTGGGTTGATACCCAAAGAACTGAAAACAGGTGTTCAAACAGAAACGCATANCTTTCATGCATTGGAGAAGGAAGTGGCAACCCACTCCAGTGTTCTTGCCTGGAGAATCCCAGGGACAGGGCAGCCTGGTGAGCTGCTGTCTCTGGGGTCGCACAGAGTTGGACACAACTGAAGTGACTTAGCAGCAGCAGCAGCAGGACCTCAAAAAGATGTCTAAGGAAAAGTCTCTGCCCAGTGACAATCCTGGGTTGATACCCAAAGAACTGAAAACAGGTGTTCAAACAGAAACGCATACGTGAATGTTCATTAGCACTATTCCCAGTGGCCAGAAGGTTGTAACAGTTCTACCAGCTGATGAATGGATAAACAAACAGTGGTCTGTCCACACAAAGGAATGTCAAAAGGAGTGAAAATCTGGCACATGGATGAACCTTGAAACATGCCAAGGGAAAAAATCCAGACATAAAAGGCGACTATTATAGGATTCCATTCATATAAAATTTCAAGAAATCCATAGAGAAAGCATGCAGATGAGTGGTTTCCAGGGAGTGGGAGAGGGGGGAATCGGGAGTGGTGACTCGGTAAGTAGAAAGCCTGCTTTTGCAGTAATGACAATGTTCTGAGCCAGATAGTTGTCGTGGTTGTGAGTGAAAGTCGCTCAGTTGTGCCCAACTCTTTGCGACCCCATGGATGCCCATGGAATTTTCTAGGCCAGAATACTAGAATGGGTAGCCTTTTCCTTCTCCAGGGATCTTCCCAACCAGGGATCAAAACCAGGTCTCCCGCATTGCAGGCAGATTCTTTACCAGGTGAGTCACAGTTCAGTTCATTCGCTCAGTCATGTCCGACTCTTTGCGACCCCATAGACTGCAGCATACCAGTCTTTCCTGTCCATCACCAGCTCCCGAAGTTTGCTCAAACTCATGTCCGTCAAGTTGGTGATGCCGTCCAACCACCTCATCCTCTGTCGTCCCCTTCTCCTGCCTTCAATCTTTCCCAGCGTCAGGGTCTTTTCCAATGAGTCAGTTCGTTGCATCAGGTGGCCAAAGTATTGGAGCTTCAGCATGAAAAAAAANGTGTGTGTGTGTGTGTGTGTGTGTGTGTAGGCTGTGCCAGGCAGCATGCAGGATCTTAGTTCTCTGACCAGGGATTGAACTCATGCCCCCTGCAGTGGATACACAGAGTCCTAACCCCTGGACCACCAGGGAATTCCCATGTTTGCTATGTTATATGTTGTGTGGCATCAGACGAAAAGAAATTCCCTAAATATTTCATAGATTTATTTAATATCAGTGTTAAAATAAATTCTAAAGATAGAATAATCTAACCTCTTCCTAAACCGATATCCCTTCCTATAAGGCAGCACATTGCATCTTTGTACAGACCCAAAGAGTCCAAAACAAGTTCTTTATGTGTACCAAAAAAAAAATCTGTCTTGCAACCTTTTGGACATCCTAGTTTTATCCCATTGAGCCACACAAACCTTGTCTAGCTGGCCCTGCTGCACCTGAGGTGACCCTGGTATCCTTGGCGCTTCTCTTTTATGGGCCAGCACTCCCATCCCCCATCCACTCTTTGCATAATATCATTTTAAATCCTTTCACCAGTCTGACAACCAATCCTTTCTATTGGCCCAGGTCCCACATACAACGGGTGGATCTCCTCTATGGATCTTTGTCTCTTCTGAAAAATCCCTGAATTCAGTCACATAAGTCTCTCTGGAATTCAAATAAATAGGAATTGAACAGAATGGAGATGGAGGGAGGAAATGAGTGTGTTTCTGATCTGAAATGTTGGTTAAAAAAAAGTGAATGACAAGGTGAGCGGGTGCTTCTTGGTGGGGAGCTTGGCTTATGGACCTAGCGCAGTTGCCTTCTGACCTTCGTGTTTGAGGAACCCTGTGTTATATGTGCCGTGAACATGTCCAGGTGCTCACAGAGCGACCAAATATACGTTTCGCCACTCCATAAGCAGGCGTCTCTAATCCCGGCTTAATAAAGAAGAAGATAAAGGCCTAGAAACTCTAGACAGATTGTTCAAAGTCACATGTTCTGCAAGTGGCAGCATTGACATTTAAACCAAAGTCTGTCCGACTTCAGAGGCTCTCTTAGACTCGACCTGAGTTCTTGGCAATGTGCTTGGATCATAGGCTTGGGGCACCTTAGATGTTTTCCTTTCTCTGTGGGTCTTCAAAGTGTATAATTTTTTTTTAATTTTTTTAAAAATTGAAGTATAGTTGATATACTGTATGTGTCTCATGTGTACAGCAAAATGACTCAGATTCTTTTCCATTATATCTTATTACAAGATATTACATAGAGTTCCCTGGGCTAACCAGTAGGTCTTGTTGCTTATCTGTTTTGTATATAGTAGTGTGTATTTGTGAACCCCAGATGTCAGATTTATCCCTCTCCCTTTCCTCTTGGCAACCATAAGTTTGTTTTCTGTCTGTGAGTCTATTTTTGTTTTGTAAATAAATTTGTTTGCATCTTTTTTTTTCGATTCCACATATACGTGATTAAGATGTGTCATTTCTTAGCATGTTTCGTTATATTATACTTTTTATTATGGTATGCCCTTCATGATACTATTTTCATAGATGTTTTATTTTCTAAGATATTACATTATATTATTCTGTTGACACCTTCTCTGGGTCCAACTCTATTCAAGGTAGAAAAACTCAATCCCTGACCCTCAGAGATTGATGAGTCTGAGGAAAAAATAACCCAAATGATTATATAAAGCAGAATAGGAAGAATGATCCTGAAGAGAGGCACAAATGAGTGCTCTTGCCTCTAGAACCCTATGGGGGTGGGGAGGCCGTGATCAAGTGGGAGACCATGACATTCTTCATGAAAAAGTTAGCATGTGAGATGAGTTTGAAAGGATGAATGAGTGAGATTGTTCAGGGGAATGTGGCACACCTCGAGAACAGCTTCGACAGTGGGAAACCTTAAGATAAGCTAGAAGGCATCTAGTGATTTAGCTGGAGGAAAAGACACACATTAGAGATAAATGATAGACAGCTTATCAGTAGGAAAGACAGGACCATACTGGCGAAAGTGTGACTGCTATGCACCTGGTAATAGGAAACCTTTCAGGATTTATTTTTTAAGGAGTAGTGACTGTAGTATGTATAGGAGGCTCATGACTTTTTGGATTTAGGACTTTTTTGTGTTGTTAAGAGAAGTTACATCTTTAATTATAGTGAAAGTGAAAGTGTTAGTTGCTGAGTCGTGTCTGACTCTTTGTTACCCCGTGGACTCCTGCCAGGGTCCTCTGTCCGTGAGATTCTCCAGACAAGAATCCTGGAGTGGGTTGCCATTTCCTCCTTCCAGGGATCTCCCCAACCCAGGGATTGAACCCAGGTCTCCCATGTTGCAGGCAGATCCTTTACGTTTGAGCCACCATTTAACATGTAAGAATAGGTCATGTGCTATGACCTATTTGGAACTGATGGATTTGCCCCACCAGTTTCTCGAGTTTTCTTGCAATCTTAGATCTTGCTTGTTATATCTTCAGGTGACTATTTTAAAATGAATACGATTTGCAAATTTATTGGTGATAAAAAATAAAATTTATTTTATTAGTTCTGATTCCCATGTTAAGTGAAATGTACTTTTATATATAAAGACTGTAGGTTCAAACTAGCAAGCAAATTGTTTAAATATGAAAGATTGTGCAAGGGAAAAAATAATGGATTCAATTAAGATTTACTAAGCCCTTTATTCTATTTTGAATTAATGTTCCAGGTAAATAACTGTACTTCATGTTTAGTTAGGAAAACCACACTGGATTGTCACACTGGCCCTTTGCTGTCCCCCTGACATCCCTTAGGGTTGGGAACATGATTCTTGTTTGACTCAAAGCTGTCAAAAATTAATGGCAATCTGAACTGGTGGATAAAATGTTGACTGCAGACTTCTCCGACAAAAAGTCCCCCTTCAGTTCTATTTTTGTACCTTTCAAATTATAATTTATATCATGCACCTCTGTCTGTTTAGATCCATTTGATACCCAAATTCATTTCTGTGATTGATTTTCTGGTAAGAGGATGAAAAGTTTTCACATTAATGGGTTTTTATTTAAAGCCCGTAAAAACTAAGAATTTGAAATCAGCTAGATTGATATTAAATTTCCTGATAGGAAATGATTTTCTGAGANAAATTCATTTCTGTGATTGATTTTCTGGTAAGAGGATGAAAAGTTTTCACATTAATGGGTTTTTATTTAAAGCCCGTAAAAACTAAGAATTTGAAATCAGCTAGATTGATATTAAATTTCCTGATAGGAAATGATTTTCTGAGATTACTAGTTGCCTTTTTTTAGAATACTAAAGCTATTAATAAACGATCTCTTTATTACATCTTCCTTCAATAACACCACAGAATGGCTATAAAATATTCCCAATCTCTCTTAAAAAGAAGGACTGAAATGGAAACATTTTAAAACTCTGGGCTTTCCCAGTTTTGCTTTTGCTGCCTATTAGAATAGCTGAGTAACTCTGTTTCCTATGTGTCTGTAGAAGGATGTCAGCTGTTTCAGAAGATGTTTTTAAAGCTGGCCACCCGTCCAGGGGCCCAGCTGGAGGAATCTTTCCAGGACAATGACTCCCACACAACCCACCCCTGCCCCAGGCTCATGTGGATGCAGAGCAGGGAGGGAGCTTGCTTAAAACTTGCCCGCATCTCTCCCCTGACCGCCCTAAATTTGACCGGAGCTGCAGCAGGAGGAAGCCCAGGCCTGTGTGCTGTCCAGGAGCTCTACTGGCACTCTGGTCTGTCTGCTGTAACCCACTCTCCCCACCTCCATCATCAGTACCATCTGTAATGAACCCCTGAGAGGATGCTTTTTCCTTCCTCAAGTCTCATCTTGACTTTACTTCCCCTTGAACCCTGTCAACCACTGGTCAGGATTCTGATTGGCGGTCTAATCTGTATCAACTCAGGGAGTGAAGCATAAAGCAATTCAAACAAGAGAACCTATAGAATAGCTCTGGGTTGTCTGTGTGATACTCTGCCACAGATCATTTCAATATTAGAATATTTTATGTATTGTAAATCGTCATCTATATGGAAGTGATCTATTTAACCTGGTACAGTGGTGCTTGTGCTAAGTCCCTTCAGTCGTGTCTCTTTGCCATGCTATGGACTGTAGCCCACCAGGCTTCTCTGTCCGTGGGATTCTTCAGGCAAGACTACTCGAGCGGGTTGCCATTTCCTCCTCCAGGGGATCTTCCCAACCCAGGGATCGAACCCTCATCTCACGTCTCCTGCACTGGCAGGCAGGTTCTTTACCACTAGTGCCACCAGTGGAAGACTCTTCAAGGAACAGATCATATGATACATTTCTTTGCTTTTATTTCCCAGTGCAGAGTCTCAACATAGCAGTTATTGAAAAGTTCCTATGATTTTTATTGCTGAAACTGATGTTTTCTTCTCTGCTCTCTGCCTTTAGTGCTCAATCTGGCTTGAAGCATTTATATCTAAAGCAGTGGGTGGATGGTTGGAGTCACAGAGTCTTGACAGCCAACCAGACTGGTTGTCTGTAGGTCATTCAAGGATTAAAGTGAAGCATTTAAAACATATTGTGGCATTTGCATTTCCAGCCCATCCTAAAGGAGATCAGTCCTGAGTGTTCATTGGAAGGACTGATGTTGAAGCTGAAACTACAATACTTTGGCCACCTGATGCAAAGAACTGACTCATTTGAAAAGATGCTGATGCTGGGAAAGATTAAAGGCAGGAGGAGAAGGGGATGACAGAGGATGAGATGGTTGAATGACATCACTGACTCAGTGGACATGAGTTTGGGTAAACTCCGGGAGTTGGTGATGGACAGGGAAACCTGGCGTGCTGTGGTCCATGAGGTCACAAAGAGTCAGACACAACTGAGCGACTGAACGGAACTGAACTTGCATTTAAGATAGGTGACCAATACAATGTTGCTATCGTTGTTGTTGCTCAGTCACCCTGGTGTGCCCAACCCTTTGCAGCCCCATGGACTGCAGCACGCCATGCCTCTCTGTCCCTTGACATCTTGCAAGGTCAGCCCAAGTTTGTGTCCATTGCATTGGTGATGCCATCCAGCCATCTCATCCTCTGATGCCCTCTTTCCTTCTGCCTTCAATCTTTCCCAGCATCAGGGCCTTTTCCAATGAGTCAGCTGTTCGCACCAGATGACCAGAACACTGGAGCTTTAGCTTCAGCATCAGTCCTTCCAATGAGTGTTCAGGGTTGATTTCCCTTAAGACTGACTGGTTGCTATCATTAGTCCTAAACAAAACAGCATAGGCAAACCCAAATTAGAGTTTGCTTCTTTTATTCAGGGTGACTCTAAATTGCTGCAGTGTCCCCATAATCATAATTTACAGGAGCTGAGCTCCATGTGGCATAAAAGGAATTTCTTCCAGATGGTCAGTCTAACCTAAAAAACATTTCTGTAATTGCTAATGGAGCCCTGGTAACTTAGCATCTTACACGTTGATTGAGAGTGGCGTTCTAATCTCTCACAGCAATATTGCCACAGCAGATCTTGTGTGAGAGAGGATGTGGGGAGGAAAAAAGAAGAAGATATTAAACAAGAGGAACTTGCCCAAGAGGTAAAGTTCCCTTTATGCTCCTTTCTACCTGAATAGCTTGCCCCTTAAAAGTAGCGCCAGTTAGTACCTTTTTCAGGCATCCTCTGCTTTTCTGCCAGTCTTTATTTGGTGTAACTGAATTGGATCTTCTCTCATCCTGGTCTTTTGAAATGCTCCTTCTTTTCAATGATATCTATCACAGTAAAAATTTGAAACAACCTAAATATCTTATAAAATACGGCCGTTCAATGCAACATTGGGCGGCCTTTAGAATAATAGTGTAGGTGTTCTGGTAAAAGACTGTGAAGAAGGATTCTTTTTTACATCTCTCCCTGAGACTTATCAAAGGCAACAAAAAAGAATGTAAAAACAATGGGAAAAATGTTAACTTTAGTAATCTTGAAAATACTAGTCATAATCCAACCCCACCTCCACCCCCCAAAAATATCAGCCAGAATAGTGACATTTGGATCACTGAGAAGGACTTTGAGAACCAACACTCACTTATCCAGAGCTCAAGCAAGGCATGGGCCTCTCAAGAAGTAGGCATTGTGCTCCCTGGTGGTCTACTGTTTAAGAATCCACTTGCCAATGCAAGGGATAAGGGTTCAATCCCTGGTCCAGGAAGATTCTACCTACTGTGGAGCAACTAAGCCTGTCGGATGCAGCTGCTGAGCCCGGGTGCCTCGAGTTTATGCTCCACAACAAGACAAGCCACTGCAGTGAGAAGTCCAGGCACCACAACGAGAGAGTAACCCCCACCGAGACAGCCAGAGAAAGCCTGTGCATAGAGATGAAGAACCAGCACAGCCAAAAATAAATAAGTAAATCTTAAACATTTTTTTTAAAGTAAGCATCTTTTATAAAAGTAAGTGATGGAGCCTCCCTGCTGGCTCAGTAGTGAAGAATCCGCTTGCCAATGCAGGAGTCACGGGTTCAATCCCAGGTCTGGGAAGATCCCACGTGCCGAGGAGCAGCTAAGCCTGTGTGCTGCAACTACTGAGCCTGTGCTGTAGAGTCTGGGAGCTGCAACTCTTGAGCCCAGGTGTCGCAACTACTGAAGCCTGCATGCCCCAGAGCCCGTGCTCTGCAACAAGAGAAGCCTCCGCAATGAGAAGCCCTCATACCGCAACTATAGACAGTAGCCCCTGCTCGCTGCAGTTAGAGAGAAGACTGCAACAACGAAGACCCAGCACAGCCATACATAAATAAAACCATCAATTAAAAACAAAAAAGAAATATCCGCACTTAGGCAACATACCTCCAAGTAAAGATGCATAAAAACATCCAATCAGCAATTTTGCTTCTAGGATTTTATTCCCTGGATCTACACACACTTGTATGCAAAGCTATATTACAGTCTTGTTGATTATGGAATTTTTGCTGTATATATCCTAATATGTATAGCCTAATATAGGTATCCTAATACGTATATCCTAATACATGTATATCTTAATATATACATTTATACATCCTAATTTCTTCCATAGGGAGCTCTTTATAAATAGTAAAATGTATCCATACCATGAAATATTATGAATCTATTTTAAAAATGAGGAAGATTTGTTTTGATGTAATGTGACGTTGTGAAAGTATATGTACTCTTACCCCAAAGTAATCTCTGCATATGTTAAGGATGTGTGAGCATATATAAATATTGAAAGAAAGTAAAAGTGTTAGTTGCCCAGTCATGTCCAACTTTTTGCAATCCCGTTGGCTATAGCCTGCCAGGCTCCTCTGTCTATGGGATTCTTCAGGCCAGAATACTGGCGTGGGTAAACATTCTCTTCTCCAGGGGATCTTCCCAACCCAGGCACTGAACCTAGGTTTCCTGCATTGCAGGCAGATTCTTTACCTTCTGGGCCACCAGGGAAGCCCATATAAATATTACATTGTGGTGGCGCTATTGGTAAAGAATCCACCCACCAATGTAGGAGACATAAGAGATGTGGGTTCAGTCCCTGGGTTGGGAAGATCCCCTTGAAGAAGGCATGGCAACCCATTCCAGTATTCTTGCCTGGAGAATCCTATGGACAGGGGAGCCTGGTGGGCTATATAGTTCATTGGATCACAAAGAGCTGGACACAACTGAAGCAACTTAGCACCCATATTTAACAGTTTATTAAAATTGTGAGGCTAACCAAGAAGCTGTCAACGTTCATTAACATCAAGATAAATTAAGTAGAAAAGTAAGGTCAAGTATAATATGATTTTATCTGTGGTCTCATTTTCCTTCCTCTCTCTCACTGCCTTTATTGAAACTTCGTACCAAGCACTGTTGTAAGTGCCTGATATGGGCAATCTTATTTAAGTCTCATAACAACCTTAAAACCACCTCAAAGAAAACTTTTATTAATACACTGCCAATTTAGCCATGAGGTTATTGAGGTATAGAGTTTAATAATTTGCCAAAAATCTGAAAGCTAGTGAATGCCAAAGCCAGAATTTGAAACCAGGCAGTCTGGCTTTAGAGCTTATGTTCATAACTCTTAGGCAGTCATGCTCTCCTATACATGCGTGCATCCATCACACAGCTTCACACAGAAAGAGTGGTTGGCAGAATATAGCTTTAGGGCATTTTTAATAGAGTGCTTTTATCTGTACTTCTGTATGTCAATTACAGTCTGTGGCCATTATACAATTGTACTGTCTTACTTCTGTTTGTTTGTTTTAATCAGGCCTAGTTCCCTTTTATGTACTACAAAAATTCTAAAGCACACGGGCCTGCCTTGTCCTCTGGTGGAGAAAGCTAGCATGTTATCTGTGGGATTTTAAATTTATACTTTCACTGAGAAAATGGCTTTGTGGGCCTCCTGCTGGAATGTGATTCTCTCCTCTGCACCCTCATTGTGCAACCTTGGACCAGTTACATAACTTCTCTCTCCACCTTTTTTGCTCCTGAATAACATGTGTATTGTGAAAACGATAGGCTTCTTGATTTATTGTGAGGATTAAATGTTTATCAAGTGTCAACTGCCCAGAACAGCAATTGGCATGTTCAGTAAACATCAGCTATTGCGTTAGATGGGCACCTGAGTCAGTTAACCTGAGTTTACACTGAACCTGAAAGGGCTGGAGAAAGAGAATGAACGTTGGTCCGAACGGTGCTGGGGGCTCCGCCAGGCTTTTCCTGGCTCAGGACCGAGTCTGGGAAGAATGAGATGGGAGTCCAGAGCCTGTGTTTCTCCCAGTCTGTCTCAGTGTTACTTATCTCTTAGAGGGGGCATCTCACCTCCGAGGATGACTCTAGGCCTAAAGAGATGCAATTTTCATAGGAGATGGCTAGCACAGGCCAAGTATATCAACGTATGAAGTTGCCTTCATTTGACTGTTTTAGATTCACAAAATTAGCAATTTCATGTGGTTCAGCCTAACAAGTTATCAGTTGCTCAGCTGGAAAATTCGTGGGTTTTGCTTTTACTGAGAAAGATAAGACTTTAGGTTTTCTTTCTTTCTTTTTCATCCCTGCTTTTATTCCCCTACATGGAGCATGTTTTTTCTGTTTTTCTCCTTCGTTAAGTGGTCATGTCTATTTTTAGGAAGTTTTGAGTGGTGGAAACATGTTCTTGATGACACCTGACCTCCAGTCCATTTCTGTGTCTTCACTCTTTGTCCCGGGGCTCATACACTGTCTAATCCATCCATGTCTGCTCTCAGGAAGGAACCTAATAAATCCAGTCATGGAGAGGAACAAATGACATAGGACCTAGTGCTCTCTGGCAAGAGCTGTGCAGATTTCCATAACCACCATCTTCCATAAGAAGAGCACAAATCATGGATTCTAAACTGGAAGGTGCTCTGTATCCTAGGATTGGAGGCTGATAGTTGGTATTTGAAAGAAGAAAATTTCTCGAACCTGTAAAAATAGATATAGCCTGTTTCTTAGCCTCTGAGGTCCAGAATTCCTTGGTTCCCCAATTTTTCTGATATAGACTTTAAGACCACATATTGGGATTGTTGTAGATAAAGTATATGATAGTTATAGATTTGGTATTATTCTACACAACCCTCACAATAATCTGAGGAAGCTGGGGGGCACTATTATTATCATCATTTTAGAATTAAGGAAATGGAGACTTATAGCAGTTAGGGAACTTGCTCAAGGTCATGCAACTAGTAATGGCAAAGTCCCTTGGACAGCAAGGAGATCAAACCAGTCAGTCTTAAAGGAAATCAACTTTGAATATTAATTGGAAGGACTGATGCTGAAGCTGAAGCTCCAATACTTTGGCCACTGAGGCAAAGAGACCACTCATTGGAAAAGACCCTGATGCTGGGAAAGATTGAGGGTGGGAGGAGAAGAGGGTGACAGGATGAGATGGTTGTATGGCATCATTGACTCAATGGACATGAGTTTGAGCAAACTCTAGGAGATGGTGAAGCACAGGAAAGCCTGGTGTGCTGCAGTTCATGGGGTCGCAAAGAGTTAGACACGACTTAGCAACTGAACAACAAAGAGATGTCGCAAGTCTGTATCTATGGCTTGGGGTCATGAGAAATAATATCAGTTGTGATGCTCCTATAGACTCGTCCCCTCTAAGCTTCCTTGATTTTAGAATATGACCATGAGGCCATGATGTACTGGAAGCCCTGGCTGATTCTGGTTCTCTACTGAGGACCACTATTTAGAATCTGAGTACAGATAATTCATAATAAATTTTAATATATTCCTTTTTAGTGAAAAATAACTTTTAGTTTGGTAAATACATTACTAGCACTCTTGTGTAGTCACTCAGTCATGTCTGACTCTTTGTGACTCTTTGGATTGTAGCACACCAAGCTCCTCAGTCCATAGGATTTCTCAGGCAAGAATACAGGAGTAGGTTATCATTTCTTCCTCTGGCAAATCTTCCCAACCAGAGATCCAACCCATGTCTCTTGCATTGCAGACAGATTCTTTATCCACTGAGCCACTGGGGCACTACTTATTTATTGTTATCAATAAAATAGTTGTAATTGTAACACTTCAAAGTCTTCTACTCTAATGAAAGTACTAATTAAATTTTTATAGCCCTCCATGATTTTGTCCATATTTATAGCAAAACAAATCTAGATATAATGATCTGGTTAAAAACATTTAAAATATTGAATGATTCCACCTCCCGCAAAGTGTTTGGAAATAATGAAATATATTTGCATTGCAGAATTATGACTGTCAGCAAATGCTGAAAAAGCAGCAATATAAGTGGCTAGTTGTGTTTGAACTGCAAGGAACCGATGTAGGCATTCTTGTGGAAAGCATAACCTTTGTATTTGGGGTTATTAAGTATTTATATGCTGAGTCATAGTTTGTCAAGAAAAGAAGTATAATTTTCTAGAAATTAATAAATAAAAGTTGGTTTCTTTTTAGACTGATTCCAACTTTAAATTACATTTTGTGCTATATTATTTATGAGTCAAGATAGCCATTTACATTTCAAAAGCCCTTTGAAGCTAGACATTAATAGAATAAATCATCACAAGGTGATATAACATGATTTCCTTTTGAATTTCCTGCTGAGATAACTTCATATTTGCAGCTGTCAAGACCATCATAAATTATAAATTTGATCTTTCTTTTTAAACTTAGCAGTCTGTGTATGTGTGTCTGCACACACACACACACACTTACACATATGCAAAGATCTCTAAGCACATTTATGGAGTGAGCAGGGCTAGCTAATGTGGAAGAATAGGTTAGTATTGATGTTATTAATACAAAGAAGGATGTGAGACCTACTGTGAAAGTATTTAAGACAAGGTGCTACAGATTTTGAGAGAAAGGAAAGAGAACGCCCAGGTGTGGTATCATGGGAGAGCTTGCCTTTGAACTTGCTGAGCTGAAGAGAAGCTGAAGAGGAGCTGAAGAGAAGGAGTTTTACCAGGTGCAACAGAGAAGCTGGAGGTGTCCAAAGTGGCAGAGCCAACTTGAAAAAAGATGGAGTCGGCAGGCAGCCGGAAAGACAAGCCCAGTCTGTATTCAGAAAGTGTGGAGGGGGTACAGATTGGCAGAAGGAAGCTGCAGCGCAGTGCAACCAGCTCTGTGTGGGTTATTGGTGACCTGACCAGAAAGTAGGTTGGGGCCAGGTTGGAAAAAGCTTTGAGTCCTGGGATATGAAGTACGAACCTTGCTAAGCAGTGGTCACCCATTTTAAGGTGGCAGGGGAATGAAGTTGTCAAGAGATATGCTCTGAAAAATTAATCTTGTGTTAGTGAGTCGTGTGATGCAGACAGCAAAGAGAGGGGGAATCAGGGAAGACTAGAAGAGATACATGAGAATCAGCTGCAGCATCTACACACATCTACACCCAGGCAGTGATTCTGATTCAGTGAGTCGGAAGTGGCCCTGTGGGACCCCAAATGAGGCTTAGGCTGGTGGACACTGGGCCCTATTAAGAAACATCGAGAGAAAGTGAGGAGGTGTTTGAACTACAAATGAACTGGGAGTGGCCTGCAGAGAGAAGGAACGAAAGCTGTCAAAGGTGACTGAGTTTGAGAACTGGGGCCGGGAGAGTGGCTTAGTTTTGGGACTCATCACGCTGTACCCGTGTGTTTACACGAACATTTCCTGCCCTGAATTTGCCCTAGCTCCTCTTAAGACACAGCGGACACTCAGGAGGTGTTTGTGGAATGGCATGATCTCTTGCAGGCTCAGAGATGCCTGCAGCAATCTAGCCTCTCTCGTGGAGGACCGACTGGGAATTCAGTCATCTGGAGGCACTGGTTGAATATGATGGCTCATGAAAGAGCCCTCTCAGGCTCTCCCCGCCCTGTCGTGTGTGCCCCAAAGTGCTACATCACTAGGCCCATCGGCAGCTAGCCAGGAATTCAATTCATTGTGAGTGACAGTTGGGGGACAGTCTCAGGCAGGCAATTCTTTGCACCCTTGGGTTCACCCATCAGTGGCTCCTGAGGCCTCCTGGGACAGCTTTACAAACGCTTCCTTTGTGACTGGCTTTGCAAGGGTAGATTTTAGTCAAGTTTACCAAGTGAAGAGAAACTGGTCAATGAAGAAAGTGACACATTGTTTAAACAACCAAGAGAAAAGCGACATAGATGTTAATGCATGTCCCAAGTTAGGTGCCAAATAGCCTTTCGCACATGCTGAACGCTACACACATGGGCATCCTATTTATCTGTGGCTCTGTAACAGGCTACAGAAGCTTCGTAGCAGAAAACATTATGCCCAGGCACTTGGCCAATTAGGAATTTGGACAGGCCTTGGGAGGGATGGCCTGTCTCTCCTCCACCATGTCTGGGTCTTCAGCCAGAAGACTTGAAACCTGGAGTTGGAACCATCACAAAGCTCTCTGAGCACATCTGGCAGCTGGCTGGCTCTTAGCTGAGACTTTAGCTGGATCACCTGCCTGTGGCTTCTGCATGTGGCCTGATCAACCTCTGAATGTAGGGCCTGGGTTTTAAGGGCAGGTGAGAGAGAGCCAGGGAAAAGCCTTTTTGCCTCTAAGACCCAGATTCAGAAGTCACAGGGCATCACTCCAGATATATCCTGTATGTCACTGGGTAGTCATTCCTTCCTCCAGGGGATCTTCCTGACCCAGGGATCAAACCCAGGTCTCCTGTATTACAGGGAGATTCTTTACTGTCTAAGCCATCAGGGAAGCCCTCCTCTTTGACAGAGCAGGTCCTATAGGCCTGCTTTTCCCGGGGAGAAAAAGTACTCTTTACCTCCTCATGAAGTAGTAGTAGCAAGGTTCTACAAAAGCATGGAGGATTAGAAATACTCCTCAAAATGGTGAAAAAAAGAGAATATTCTTAAGTTACTAAATTTCAACTGATGGAGCCTATTTAGCGAGAAGCGGCTGTGAAGCATTGTTATACTTGTAGATTTACATTTCTCAGTTTTCAGGCACGTGCAGTCAAACGTCTTCTGAAACAAATCAGAATATTAAATGATACCCATTTCTAAAGACTTCAGAGGTTTTTAAGTGTATAACCTAGAAATGAAATGTGCCTCTTACTGCTTAAAAATGTTCGTGAAATAAGTAGTAGTGACAGTGACATAAAATATTGTTTTATGAATAATACATTTTATAGAAGAGATCTATTCATAGTGCTGAGAGGTCAAAATTATTCATTTTGAAAATTAGTTGCAAAGCAAGGCTATATAGACTTCTCAGGGCTGATCAGCCCCAAACCTTCAAAGTAGGGAACCGTGAAATCAAAGTCAGAATACTGGAAGTGAAGACTAAAAAAGTTTGGGACTTCTCTAGCCATCCAGTGCTTAAGACTCTGCCCTTCTACTGCAGAGGACATGGGTTCAATCCCTGGTTGGGAAAGTAAAATTCCACATGCTGTGCAGCATGGCCAGAAAAGGAAGATATGATAAAATAAGTATTTAAAAAAATGTTTGCTATGATTTTGCTGCTGATGATAGCAAATAACTGTTTCTGCTGTCTAGATGTATATGTATAATAGAAAGGATGACACTTTACAAATACACAGGCATACACAGACACACATATGTGTACCCACAGCCACACCAACCCTGTGTTACATTATAGTTAGTATCCTCAGGGAAGGAAAATGTAAGAAGTAAAAGAAGTGGGGCTTATTCCAAGAACTGTTTGTTTCAGTTGTTTGCTTTCTATGTGAGGTCTATTAGTCTTCTTGTAAGTGGATACTGAACAGTGTTAAAAAAAAAAAAGTAAATTATATATATATATATTGCTCTATTGCTTTGTAAAGCCAAAAAAAAAAAAAAAAAGCCACTCACATCTGTAAGAATGAGATGTGATACCAGTGACTGGAGTTCTTCACTCTAAAGCTGGTCCGAAAAATTGTCATAATGAAACATTTCAGTGTTAGAAAATGATTGTGATCTAAAATATCACAACCATGTCATTTTTAGACTCAGCTGTTTTCATGGATCTTGATGAGTTTTCTTTACCAGCAGCAGCATACACCGACTTTGTCAAAATGTATGGTGGTTGTGCCCATGTTTCTGCCTGCAGACATGGGATTCTAGCTTAGCTGTGTGACTTTTCTAACATTCCTTACAGCTCCCAATAAAATCCTTCCTATTATTGAACATATACATTACCATATGTAAAATAGGTAACCAGTGGATATTTAATGTATGACTCAGGGAGCTCAAACCAGTACTTTGTGACAACCTAGAGGGGTGGGATGGGGTGGGAGGTGGGAAGAAGGTCCAAGAGGGAGGGGATATATGTATGGCTGATTCATGTTGATGAATGGCAGAAACCAACACAAATTGCAAAGCTGTTATCTTCCAATTAAAAATAAATACATGAAAAAACATCCTTCCTATTATTGAACCACTTGCAACAGGTTTTATTCTCAATAAAAAAATAGAAAACATTTCATTATCCCCTGTGATTGTGAATAGCCATCTTAGTCAAGTGAGGGTGAAAATGAAGTCACTCAGTCTTGCCCGACTCTTTGTGACCCCATGGATAGTAGCCTGCACCAAGCTTCTCCGTCCATGGGATTTTCTAGGCAAGAGTATTGGAGTGGGTTGCCGTTTTCTTCTCCAATCTTAGTCAATGCTTGATTTACTTTAAAGATAAGAGAATACTTTTTAATGTATGGAAAGTGATGATTGACAGTTTAAAGCTGGCATTTTATGTATCCTCAATTTGTTTTAAAAGCCCTTCTTGTATGAAAATGCTTAGTATAAAATATATTTGCATTGCTCACAATCTGTTTGCCATAGATCTTTTGTTAATGCTCAATTATTAAGTTAAATTGTGTCTCCATTTCCTCTGCTTGCTTTGAGTGTTATCCACTAGTCTTTAATATAATTGGACTAAATAGGAATTATATTTGGGGAATCCCAGAGACAAAGCCAGATTTTCTCACTGATTTTTTTTTCACAGTCAGCTTTGGGAGACATAAGATAATTTCTGCAATTCCTCTAGTTCATTTCAATAGGCAGGTCAAGAATCTGACCATCTATTTTTATACCTGTTATGACCCAAAGTATCCAATCAAAGTCTTTTTAGGCATTTATTTATTTTTATTTATTCATTTGGCTGCACCAGAGCTTAGGTGTGGCATGTGACATCTAGTTCCCTGACTAGGGATTGAACCTGGGCCCCTCTGCATTAGAAACTTGGAGTTTTAGCCACTGGACCACCAGGGAAGTCCCTCTAGTTGAAATTTGAAAGCCCTTTGGTCTGTTGTCACTGTGTACTTGGAAATACCTGTGTCTTTTGGGGAGAGCCACCATTTTGTAGTAATGATTCTTTAGTTAGCTCGGACAAATTTATACCTTTGAAGTTATTTTTTTGGAGAAATGACTGAAGCATGAGCATGCCAAGGTACAAAGGATTAGTCACCAAGAACTTAGCATATAATGAACTCTTGGAAATTAATTGACGGAAATGAAAAAAATAACATAATCTATATAAAAGTGTTGCCCTGTGCCTAACAGAACTCAAAAATCAGACTAGTGTATGTGCTAAAATTTCTGCCATAAATGCCTACTAATCAGTTATTCTGTGTCTGTGATGTGAGCTGGGGCACCCTAACTTTGGCCTGCTCTGGACCCCCTGAGAATCCTCATATGCATGACAATTTTTATTTATTTGGGGTATTCCCTAAAGCTATAGAATACAAATACATACCCCAAACTGCACACAGCAAGCAGATTAGATTTAGTGAAGAAAGATGGGTTGGTACACATTTAAAGAAGAAAGAAAAAGAAATCACAGAAGGAACAATTACATAGCTGACTGATTGGCTACCAGAAAGGCATGCACAGGCATGTTTGTGGATTAATCAAGGTCCACTTTGTTCTTATTTGGTGGATTATGCAAGAGTTGTTTCTCAGAACACTGCTGATAGTGCTGCAGGACTTAGAAGAGAAATTTTGTCTAAACGGGGTATTTTTAAAGATTAATACTACCATCAGGTTGCTCACATGTAGGGTAATAATAATAATGGTAATAAGTTTACCATAGATTAAGTACTCATTGTGTTCCAGGCACTTTGCTGTTTGATTTACTCACATGTTGCTCTCAGCCACCCTGTGAGGTAGCTGTTGCTACTTCCTCCATTTTAAAGCTAAGGAAACTGATGCCCAGATAGGTTAAGAAACTTGCTCTAGGTCACACAGCTCATAAATGGTGGGAAACCTACGTGGTTCTGATTCCAAAGATCATGCTTGTTCCCATGACATTGGAATCTAAAAGTGGAGAGACACTGATCTATGTATGTGTGGTTATGTGCTCAATCGTGGCCGACTCTTTGCAACCCTGTGGACTGTAGCCTGCCAGGCTCCTCTGTCGGTGGGATTTCCCAGGCGAGAATACTGGAGTGGGTTGCCATTTTCTCCTCCAGGGGATATTGAACCTGTGTCTCCTGCATCTCCTACATTGGCAGGTGGATTCTTTACTACTGAGCCACTTGAGATAAAATATCACTGCTCTCTTGACTATTACCGATAATTAACATAATGACATAATCATACAGATATTTTAAGAATCTAATGCACTGGTTTTTAAACTTCGTTTGGATAAGAGTCACATGAGGAATGCGTCTAAGCCTCATCTGAGCTGTTCTCAAGCAAGACTGAAAGCTTGGGGACAACATACATTTTTTTGACACTCTCCAATGTCATCAAGAAATATATATATATATATGTATATATATATATATGATATAGAAGATGTGTGTAACTACGATATATAAAACATAGTGGATTTGTCCCTCTTTTTCATTCTTCCCCTATTTTGTGGCTCAGGTTTTAGTTATAAACTGGTATCCATGTCCACTTTCACAGGTCATAATCAGGAGATTCTTGCATGCCTGGACCTTCTTGTCATTTATTACTGAGAAGTTGTAACTGGTAAAGAGATGACTCAGAGCTTGAATAAATATTGTCAAAGTTTTACCTTTGTGTATATGTGTAAATTTAAAATATATTCTGTGGTTCCATTAGGGGAAACAGAGCTTCAGTGCTAGTCTGAAAACGTGTTTGAAAATGAACCCATTCTGTTTCTTAGTAATAGAAGTTAGCCTTCTGGGATAAATGTTATTTTAGGATAAGCAGGTGCTATTATCACAATTAGTTTGCTAATCTTAATCAGTTCTTTTTTTTTTTTTAATGATTGACCTGATTTTCAAACACATGCATGAGAGCACTAGGATAATGAGTTTTTATAGGTAAATCCTCAGCAAATTCATAAAGAGAAATTATTATTTGTGAAAATCTCAAGATTACATGCTTAACATTTTTTTGAGAATGAGCTTTCTAAAACCTTCCCAGACGTTTATTTTCATGTTCAAAACTGGAGGATGATAGTTCAGGCCTACACAAGGGAAGGGGAACTGTGAGAAACGGAATCCCATCTTCTTCATCCTCTCTCTCTAGCGTAGGTACCTCAACCACCTCTAAGTGCCTCGCCCTTAGAAAACAATTCCTTTCTTTTCCCATCCCTTATTTCTCACTGCCAGAGGCTACTGAGCAAGGAGTTGTCTAATTAGAGCAATTGACTGTGAGGTGTGAATGACAAAATGCCTACCCTTCCCAGGAGGTGTTTTCATCCCTGAAGTGTTTATTAGACCAAAGACATCTCCCTGCTTCAGAATTTGTGGCTGAGACAGGTTTCACTGGTGTACTTCCTGCCTCCCTTGGGAAGCCAGGTGACCAGAAAGACATACAGATTCCATTTAACACAAAACACCAATGAGCAAATATCATAGAATGTTTTAGTTTATAATTTGGGGCATTTCATTAATTGATTCTCTTTACCTCTGCTTTGCTCCTTTTTAAATGAACTCCTCTACCCCCGACAGAAGGTGAGCTGTCCTTCAGTTTTCAGTTCAGTTGCTCAGTCGTGTCCGATTCTTTGTGACCCCATGGACTGCAGAACACCAGGCTTCCCTGTCCATCATCAATTCCTGGATCTTGCTTAAGCTCATCTCCATCGAGTTGGTGATGCCATCCAACCATCTCATCCTCTGTCATCCCCTTCTCCTGTCTTCAGTCTTTCCCAGCATCAGGGTCTTTTCCAGTGAGTCAGTTCTCCGTATCAGGTGGCCAAAGTATTGGAGTTTCAGCTTCAACATCAGTCCTTCTAATGAATATTCAGGACAGATTTCCTTTGGGATGGACTGATTGGATCTCCTTGCAGTCCAAGGGACTCTCAAGGGTCTTCTCCAACACCACAGTTCAAAAGCATCAATTCTTCGGTGCTCAGCTTTCTTCACAGTCCAACTCTCACATCCATACATGACCACTGGAAAAACAATAGCTTTGACTAGATGGACCTTTGTTGGCAAAGTAATGTCTCTGCTTTTTAATATGCTTAATATGCTTTGTAATAAGCTGTCCTTAGGGAAAGACTTTTCCTTTGGCTCATGTTTCTGACTGTAAAGGAAAGAGCTCTGGGGCGTCAGTCAGGGAAGAGCATCATCTCTCACCCTCTGTGTCTAATTGGTTCTCTGGGCAGGTCACAGACATGAGCTAACTCATACACAGTGCTCGATTCTAGAATTCTTTTATTCTAGCAGTCCTCTGATTCTGTTTATTTGTTTTGAAGCCATTCCTGTATGAGCAGTCCCTCTTGTAAAGGCATATGAAATGAATTGCTTTACAAGAAGCAAGTCATCCACAACTGAACTGAACTGTTCTAACAGCTAGGCAGATCCCTGTGTGTTGTGGATATGTATAATTAATGGACCTCACCTTTAACCAGGGAAATGAGAAGAAGGGATCATCAATTGACAAAACTGGCAAAAACATGAACAAACATCGGCTTGTAGAAATTTCATTTTATGTTAGTAAGTGTTAGTTGCTCATTCATGTCTGACTCTTTGTGACTCCATGGACTGTAGCCTGCCAGATTCCTCTGTCCATAGAATTCTCCAGAGAATACTGGAGTGGGTAGCCATTCCCTTCTCCAGGGATCGAATCTGGGTCTCCTGTGTTGCAGGCAGATTCTTTACCATCTGAGCCACCAGGGAAGCCCCTTATGTTAGTAAAAATAGACCTTAATTGTTACATCTATTACAGTAAAATTCTAAGTATTGTAATGACAATGGAAATATCACTCGGACACTTTTAAAGAATGTCACTTAAGATGTAGACATTTTATTTTTAAAAATATTGATTTCTATTTGCCTTCTCAGATGCTGAAAGCAAAAAGCCAGTCCAAGATTGTGATTTTGAAGGTACTCTCTGTTCCCATCCCGCCTTATTCAGGAAGTTGCTGAGGAGAGTTTTGTCATTGTACCTACAAATATGATAGTCTCTTCACAAGGACGTTGTGAAAAATCTGTTATGATGAAAAACCTAGCATTGAATATTTTTTCAAAAATCCACTAAAATAACAAGTCAGTTGCAGCTAGCAAGTAAGCAGGAAACACATTTAAAAGTAAGTAGAATCATAGGTTATGTTTTCCTTTTTACATTATTTAAGAAAATAAAGCACTGATGTTCTCTCTACCAGAGAAAAATACCCTTCTGTCATAGTAATTGGTACAAGACAAATACGGATATAATCAGACAATTGTGTGTCTAAGAACTGTTTCCCTTCTTCCCTCCTGTGGACACATCACAGTCCCAAATTTTGCAAATAAGTTAGATCACACTGTTTTTCTTAAGAAGGGAACACACATGCTTCGTTCTTTTGTTAGAGTAAAAAAGTATATACATATGAAAATTAAATACATATTCTTCCCTTTTCTGCAGTTCTTATGAAATGCCTCTGAAGGACTTTATGGGTATAGCGTTTAATCTCTGAGATGCTGCAAGATTCATGCCCACACACATGTATATGATCCATTCTTTAAGAAATCTCGGGCCTTTTTTGTTTCTATGTGATGTGTTTTTCTTTCTTCTTTTGGTTTGCTTTTCTAAAGTGCCATTTCTAACCTGGAGTGTATTGCTCAGGCTATTAAAGAAGCAAGAAGAGTAATGAGTACTTTGTTTCCCATTCTTAAGCAATCTCAGAAGACAACAAAACACATTTCCATTAGTATCTTGGGTTAAGAGGAACCCCCAAACGGAACACATTGTAAGGTAACACTTGCTGGCTAAATTTATTGCAACTAGGTAGCTGAGGTAAGGGCTTCCCAGGTGGCACTAGTGGTAAAGAACCCATCTGCCAGTGCAGAAGGTATAAGAGACATGGGTTCGATCCNTCTCGGGCCTTTTTTGTTTCTATGTGATGTGTTTTTCTTTCTTCTTTTGGTTTGCTTTTCTAAAGTGCCATTTCTAACCTGGAGTGTATTGCTCAGGCTATTAAAGAAGCAAGAAGAGTAATGAGTACTTTGTTTCCCATTCTTAAGCAATCTCAGAAGACAACAAAACACATTTCCATTAGTATCTTGGGTTAAGAGGAACCCCCAAACGGAACACATTGTAAGGTAACACTTGCTGGCTAAATTTATTGCAACTAGGTAGCTGAAGTAAGGGCTTCCCAGGTGGCACTAGTGGTAAAGAACCCATCTGCCAGTGCAGAAGGTATAAGAGACATGGGTTCGATCCCGGGCTCAGGAAAATCCCCTAGAGAAGGAAATGGCAACCCACTCCTATATTCTTGCCTGGGAAATCCCATGATCAGAGGAGCCTGGTGGGCTACAGTCCATGTGTCTCAAAGAGTCAGACATGACTGAGCTTCAGAGCACATAGCTGAGATAAATCGTCAGTTGAAAAAAAAACTCTGTATTCCTACATGGGTCCAAAAAATCCAGATGAAGAGGCAGATTAAAGGAACAATTTGATTTCTGAGCAAGACCCTTCGTGTCTCCTAGTTTACAAACCAAAGGGACGAAAATCCCCTTGTTCATCCCTTCCTGAGACTGGGCAGAGAGATCACACTCAAATCCCCCCAGATCCGGGCCTGATTAGGGGGAGGATTCTGGGAGGCTCTTATACTGCTGTGGGGAGGGAGTTGGTTTGTTTTCCTTTTTAGGGATGTGGGCACCACTGGAAAGGTTTCTTTCCTTGCTAGCAGGGACTGAAATATCCTAGAGAGTTCTTTATAAATTTGTAGTGTTACCAGATAGGGAGAGTCGAAGAGGACCCTCCCTCATGGGCCTTGGTTCTTGGTAAGGACATAAACATGAATCTGAGGTCTTACCTGTAGCAAAAACAAGTTTTTTGAAGAAAGAACGGAAAGAACCCCTCAAAGGAGTGGTGGGCCACGCCAGGAGAAGCCCTGGGCCCAGAACGTTGAGGAACACAGGGCTTCCAAGACAGGGCTTTTACCATTTGTCTACTTGAGTGTGGACTGATGGTTTTCATGGACAGTTCCAAGTTATGTAACAGCAGGCTCTATTGCGCATGTCTGTTTCCCATAATTCAGTCTGTTATAATCAGATGCATGTAGGTATAGAATATTTATAAACCCTTAATAGGCTCCTGGCTGCCTAAGGTCACTTGAGGACAGAGCTGTGCCTCCCCAGCACATATGCAGGAGCTGGAGAAATCCCTCTGGCTAGTCTGTATCTCCTGTGTGCCTAGGGCACAGAATCTCTGTGGTTATTTTGTAATGTAGCTCTCATGAGCCACACTGGGGCATGTTTGGTNAGACATGACTGAGCTTCAGAGCACATAGCTGAGATAAATCGTCAGTTGAAAAAAAAACTCTGTATTCCTACATGGGTCCAAAAAATCCAGATGAAGAGGCAGATTAAAGGAACAATTTGATTTCTGAGCAAGACCCTTCGTGTCTCCTAGTTTACAAACCAAAGGGACGAAAATCCCCTTGTTCATCCCTTCCTGAGACTGGGCAGAGAGATCACACTCAAATCCCCCCAGATCCGGGCCTGATTAGGGGGAGGATTCTGGGAGGCTCTTATACTGCTGTGGGGAGGGAGTTGGTTTGTTTTCCTTTTTAGGGATGTGGGCACCACTGGAAAGGTTTCTTTCCTTGCTAGCAGGGACTGAAATATCCTAGAGAGTTCTTTATAAATTTGTAGTGTTACCAGATAGGGAGAGTCGAAGAGGACCCTCCCTCATGGGCCTTGGTTCTTGGTAAGGACATAAACATGAATCTGAGATCTTACCTGTAGCAAAAACAAGTTTTTTGAAGAAAGAACGGAAAGAACCCCTCAAAGGAGTGGTGGGCCACGCCAGGAGAAGCCCTGGGCCCAGAACGTTGAGGAACACAGGGCTTCCAAGACAGGGCTTTTACCATTTGTCTACTTGAGTGTGGACTGATGGTTTTCATGGACAGTTCCAAGTTATGTAACAGCAGGCTCTATTGCGCATGTCTGTTTCCCATAATTCAGTCTGTTATAATCAGATGCATGTAGGTATAGAATATTTATAAACCCTTAATAGGCTCCTGGCTGCCTAAGGTCACTTGAGGACAGAGCTGTGCCTCCCCAGCACATATGCAGGAGCTGGAGAAATCCCTCTGGCTAGTCTGTATCTCCTGTGTGCCTAGGGCACAGAATCTCTGTGGTTATTTTGTAATGTAGCTCTCATGAGCCACACTGGGGCATGTTTGGTGTGAGCATTAAGAGATCAGTTTGAATCTTTTTCAGGTAGGCCACGCTTCTTTGCTCATGCCTAACTTCCTACCTGGAGAAGGCAATGGCACCCTACTCCAGTACTCTTGCCTGGAGAATCCCATGGATGGAGGAGCCTGGTAGGCTGCAGTCCATGGCGTCGTGAAGAGTCTGACATGACTGAGCGACTTCACTTTCACTTTTCACTTTCATGCATTGGAGAAGGAAATGGTGACCCACTCCACTGTCTTTGCCTGAAGAATCCCAGGAACGGGGGAGCCTGGTGGTCTGCCGTCTATGGGGTCACACAGAGTCAGACACGACTGAAGCAACTTAGCAGCAGCAGCAGCAACTTCCTACCTAACAGTAGGAGCATATGAATTCCATCTTTTTCAGTTGTCTCTGACTGAAGGAGCAATTATAGTTTGGGAATCTGACTTTCTGGTGGGAGCAGATGGAACACACCTTCCCATCCCAAATGTGTTAGCTGTGAAGGAAGAAAAGGACCCAGCACTATTTCTTTTGCTGTGAAGAAAAACTCAAGATTCAGTGTTTTTCATGGGCCCTCATGACTCCCTCATCTACTTGACCCCAAATGCATAGGTAACTAGCTCCCTGGCTAATCTGTTCTTATGAAAGGAGCTAAAAATTATACACAGAGATGGAAAAGCAGACATTTGAAATTTGAGAGAGTCAACATTTTATAGGCAAGTATTCAAAAGACTTTTGAAAGCATAACAAAAGATATTTTAACATTTTGAGAAATCAAATACCTCCAGAATACAGAGAAAGTAGTAAATAATACTTGAATTTTTATTTCATTTAGTCTTGAGCAAGAGTGGCTAAAACTAGAAACTGCAAGACTGTATTTTCCACTTATTTTGCTGTGACTTCAGTATAATTTATTTAGTTATTGTTAACAACAAAATAATTGAAGAATTTAGTGAAGTTGTCAGACAGGGTCTAGACAACACTGAAGCAATTACTAGACTTACACTTTTTGTTTTTAAATTATTTTAGTAACAAAATGGTAAATCAGAAGAGTGACAATTAATAGACTGAACTCACTAAAAACACATTTTGATGACAGGCTCAGATCATATTTGCCTCACTTATAAATTAATAAAGGGTTATTTATTTTTCAAAATAGAGCTTCAAGCCATGTCTCCAACAGCTGTTTTATTAGCATAGAAAACAAAGCGAGCACAATCTTTGCCATCATCATAATGAGTTTTCTATTCCCAAATTGTTTTAGACTGAGCATAAGAATTTGCACTGCTAGGCTTACCTCTAAGAATTTCCTTGAATTACGTGTGGCCCTCGACTGTCAGAGTATTTGAGAATATTCTGGATGCAGGCTGTGCTTATTCTTTTTTCTTTCTCCTATTCTTATCATTCCTAACTTCTCTTACTAACCTACATTTCTATTATAGATATACAATTTAGTGTTATTTTTGATAGTGTAATTATTATTTTAAAAAACCTTGAGTGTGATCTTTTCCCTTTTAAAAGTTATTTGTTTTTAAATTTTTATTTGACAATATGGCTATGCCAAGCACTGTTTTGTATCCTTTGGGTACTGTGCTGGGGGCTTCCCAGGTGGTGCTAGTGGTAAAGAACCTGCCTGCCAGTGCGGGAGAGATATGAGAGACCTGGGTTCGATCCCTGGGTCNCACACACACACACACACACACACACACACACACACACACACACACACACTGTGCTGTCCTCCTAACAGCCGTGTGAGGCAGGTGGCATTACTCTCCCCATTATACAGATGAGGAACTGAAAGGTGGACAAAAAGAGATGATGCTGGAACTGTGTGTATTTCTAACAAGTTCCTAGGTGATGCTCTGAAGGCACTTTGAGAACCACTGATCTCCCATCATATTGAGACAATGGGAAAGAAATAGCTAATTTATTAATGTTGCTTAAGCTTTATTATAATAATAGAAAATATTAGCTTTCAAAAATAGGAGCTCTTTGCAACTCAAGATCTTCCTGTTTAAAAATTACCCCTGGAATTCATGCTTCTCTCATTGTTGTAATCTCCACTTTTCAAATAATCACAAACCTTATTTCACATATTTTAAAAGCCACTTTGTGAATTGCTGGTTTATGTGAAGTGAAAGTTGCTCAGTGTGTTGGACTCTTTGTGACTCCATGAACTATACAGTCCATAGTATTTCCAGGTCAGGATACTGGAGTGGGTAGCCTTTCCCTTCTCCAGGGGATCTTTCCAACACAGGGATCGAATCCAGGTCTCCTGCATTGCAGGCAGATTCTTTACCACCTGAGCCACAAGGGAAGCCCAAGAATAGCTGGTTCATATTTTTGCTTAATAGTGTAATAGGATTTAAAGTTTTTTCCCATTGATTTTATTTAAAATTTTTGCTATTATATTTTTGGCAAATATTTCCTCATATATTCTTTACTTTTAATTACGGTTATGCTTTCTCGAGTATGCAATTTTTGTTTTTATGCAATGAAATACTCTCCCTTTTCTTTAATCCTAGAATATCTTTACTTTTTTTAGACCTAGAATATCGTTACTTTTAGACCTGGAATATGTTTCTTCATTTGGTAAACATAGATATTGATAAGTAGTTGTTACAGTGATTTTATTTTAATTCCCTAACCCATTTGTAAATTTCTGGGGGTAAAGTGAGGCTGTAAGTGGATTTTTCTGTTTAATTTGCCCTCTAGTTTCCCCTTAACCTAAGTAATCATTCCTGAAGGCTAGGTAATCATTCTCATTTTTAAATGAGCCTAGAGTGTCTTTCAAGATTATGTATTCCATTCCATTCTGTGATTTGTTCCTTCTCTGGTATCACAATGTTTTAATTAATTTAGCTATTTATTTTATTTTAATACTTGGTAAGATGAATCTTTTGCTTTCCTCATCATTATGTTTCTTTTCTATAACCAAGGTTATCTTTGTAAAGGAGTCAGATCTCCCTCCTTTTTTTTTTCAGAAAGCAGGAAGGAAGCTGTTTCTTGACCATTCAGTAAAGACATCTGAAGTCTTGGATTTTGCAGAAATATCTATATATTCAAGGCAACTGTTGTAATAACTGTTTGACACTGGAATAACAGGAGATTTCAGACTAAAGATCATGACCAATGAAAAATATTCTTTTATTCTTCTCTGTTGCCTCTGCTTCGAGGAATGGTAAAAAGGGAGACAAAGAATTCAACAGAAGCATTCAAAGTACCTGTTTTATCTACTTCACCAAGGCTTGTAGAACAATCCACTGATAAAGGTCCTCAGTATTAAAGAAAACCATGAGTTTCAGGACAACAAAAGAATGTACACTTTTATCTTATTATAAGAAAGGAAAAATCTATTCCATTGATGAAAAGTTAACATTTTTGTTCCGTTGCTCAGTCGTGTCCGACTCTTTGCAGTCCCTTGAACTGCAGCACGCCAGGCTTCCCTGTCCTTCACTATTTCCCAGAGTTTGCTCAGATTCATGCCCATGAACACAATGAACACAATGAAAAGGCAAAAAGAGTTAGCATGGTTTGTATTTAAAATAATGTGTAGTAAGCCACAGGTTACTTTACAATGCCACAAAAATCCAAGAGATTGGTTTTCTACCACTGAGATTATAACCCTAAATGACGAAGAGTCTCATAGCTGCATTTGTTTGTGAAATTAATATTTGAGTCAGGCCAAGCTCTACGTGATGTGATGCTCTAAGGACACCTTGCTGAAAATGAGCCTGTGGTTTCTCTTCCTGCCTGATGTCCATTTGGCATCCACACTCTTGATAATTCCACTAAGCCTTATCCTAGAGTGTCGTGAATTGGAAATGTACTGCCAAAAATGCTGTTTCAACCATGCTTTTAATATAATTTGAAAGGTGGTGGATTGGATTCAAATTACCTCTGAATCTATATTGTCCTGCTCTGTGTTCCTCTGACCCTTTCTCACCTCCTTCCTATCACAACTTCTTTGTTGTTGCTATTTTTTAATGTGGATATTTTTTTTCTCCATGTTGACATTGTTTCTTCCTGAAAAGAAGTAAAATTGTCCTTGACAGTGCAAACTTATAATAAAAGGGAAGGTCATGCTTCCCTTTGCTTGCTCCAGAGTGATCAGAGGGAACACATTATTCCCAAAGAAACCAGCATCTTTATCTTGCCCACAGCTTTGACTGTGGCTTTTACCTCTGTTAAATTATTTTTTTAAAAATCTAAGTGTAGTTGATATACAATATATCTCATAAGTTACAGGTGTACAATAGAGTGATTCATAATTTTAAAGGTTGCACCACATTTATAATATTGGCTATAATCCCTGTGTTGTACAATGTATCTTTGTATCTCACTTTCTACCTAACAGTTTGTTACTCCCCTACCCTATACCGACCCTCCCTCCTTCCTTCTCCCCTGTGTGTGTGTGTGTGTGTGTGTGTGCTAAGTTGCTTCAGGTATGTCCAGCTCTTTGAGACCCCATGGGCTGTAGCCTGCTAGTCTATTCTTTATCCATTTATTTTCAGATGGACCCTTAGGTTGTAGCAACTGAAGTGCCTTTTCACTCTATCTCAGTGGGCTTAGTGGTTTAACTGTCTTTCTGTGTGCACCACAGATTCAAGCTTCTGGAGGTTAAACTAAACAGAGGTTACCATGTCTGCATGATGCTTCTCCCCCTTACATGCATGTGCATGCACACAGACACAGCCATGCTGCTGGCAGGGGGAAATACTTTTATGGGATATGAAGGGGCTAAGTTTACAAGTTCTCACTGGCTACCTTTGCCAATGTCGCCTCCCCAAATCATTAATATACCTAGTCATTGCCTTGCACGCAATCTGTGTACAATAAATCCTGTGTGCAGTTAAATCATTACAGTGATTCTGTGGGGTTTGTTACTCTTTTTATCCCCATTTTATGTATGAGTCAGGACTTCCCTGGTGGCTCAGACAGTAAAGAATCTGCCTGCCATGCGAGAGGCCTGGGTTCAATTCCTGGGTTGGGAAGATCCCCTGGAGAAAGGAATGGTCATCCATTCCAGTATTCTTGCCTGGAAAATTCTATGGACAGGGGAGCCTGGCAAGTTACAGTCCATGGGATCACAAAGGGTCAGACACAACTGCGCAACTAACACACAGAAGTCAACTGAGGCATAAATTGGCCAAGTCACCTTTTTAAGGTCTCACAGTAAATGTTGATGTTAGGATTCCAAATCAGGTCTCTTTCACTTTCAGAGTCCAAAGTTGACTTCTGGGGAAATTAATTATTCCATTTTTCCTCTACTGAACTGCAAGGATTTTTTTCTATAAGTCATGGAAGTAGTCAGCATTCTATATAAACAAATTTTGGGGGATTAAGTATTATCTCACAGTAAACATTGCTTACTCTAAACAAGACAGAAACACGAAGACAGTGTTATTATTAATCATTTTGTAGTGTTGTTTAATGGGCATGAGTATGGCTGCAACTGATTCTATTTTGCCTTGAAATCCTTGGTCAAAGAATTATTTTACTTTAGCCTGTAGAGATGCATAAGTCTGTAAACATTTATTGCTTGGGAATCTAATTGCCTTAGAAAGCATAACATGGAATTTAAAAAATACTCTTTGTGGATTCTTGCACTTATATATGTATAGTTTTTTTTTTTTCTGGAATGGCTTTTTCTTTAACTGATATTTATGTAAGATAATGTAAAATGCCTCCAATATTATTTGCATATATATATATTTTATATTTAAAAAACAGTGTGATTCCCTTGGTTATTGGCTATAAGGTATATTTCTAATATAGTAATTATAACTTTTAATATGTGTCCCACAATGTACTTGGAAAAAAATCCAGCAAATTCAAAGAACAAATTAGAAATAGACCAGATTATATGCTGTGTAAATATGAATACGAGAAATTAAATGCCAATGTAGTATTGGTCTACAAATTTCTTTCTCTCAAATTCTGAAATTAAAACTTTACATATATATCTAAGGTTAAAACTGGGGACTTTGAATGCATTGAATGTTTTTTTTCAACATAAGAATGCCTGAATTCTAAATACTGACTGAAAAAGGTGTCATTTTTTTCCCCTTGAAAATGCACCTGAAGCACTTTTTATTAATCAATGTGAAAACTGTCTTTGTTGAAATGTTGGCATTAGGGAGCGGTGCATTTGGTCAGTAAGCAGGGGGTGAGGCTAAAGATTGAGAGGAGAATAATATGCTTTTAGAGAGGGGTTGCTATAGGAATACTTGAGGGGAGAGCTTCTGGGTGAGCTGGACATTCCCTTGGTGAAAGCTGTGTTTAGTTTCAATACTTATTGAATTAGGACAACTCCCAAAAGGCACCATAAAAGGTGGAATATGATAAAAACAACCTTCAAGACTCCTGGTGCGATAAAAGGTACTTTTTGTTGTTATTGTCTTTCTTTGTGTGTGTGTGTGTGTGTGTGTGTGTGTGTATGCACTCTTTCTTCTAATAATATTTCAGTCTAAACCCTTGGTAGAGAATATTGGGATATGTAAAGTAGATTTTAAAGCAGCTCTATAAATTAAGCATTTTTTTCTTCCTATCTTATCTAAACCTGAAAATCAAAGAAGTAAAATGAGTACTACTGACTTACACTCATGATTTTGTAAAATCTAAAACGATTATTTATAGTGAAAGCTTGAACTGTGTAATTTTTCTAGGAATACTAAGATATAAGCCAAATTTTAAAATAGAAATATAGATGATTTATTGGTAAATATTTTTATGCTTCTTGAAAGTTAAGACATCAGTGTCATAAAGTGCCATTTATGACAGAGCTAAATATCTTTCTCAAATTCATGAACAAAAGTTATTCTTGAAGCCTTAATTTCAGATCAAAAATCTGTCATAGTCTGTTATGACTTAATGTTTTTTCTGCTTCCAGTTATTGTCTTTTAATTCTAAGTTTTAAAGTCCCTGGCATTTCATGTTTTTATGTGAACCTAATGGAGTTTTTTCATCTTATTTTTAATTTATTGTTTTCAGACTTCTTATAAAATATGAAGATGACTCAAAATTTCACCTCCTTTCCATTATGTATAGATTCTCGAGGATGATAACCAAATATGCACCCAACTTTGCTTCTGGACTCCCAACAACTATTCCTACTGTCCCTCAAAAACATACTTAGATAGCTGAGCCATTTAATTTACTAGGAAACAAATGTAGATACAATGTCAAATCTTATGCTAATACTTGGCTACATGAAATATACCAATTAATTGCTATTTATATGTACTTTGGTGATTTCCAAACTTTTATATAAAATGTACCAGGAGGTTTTATAGCTGATTGAGACTTGGGATTTGGTTGGTTATATATAAAAACACCAAAATCTTAGACTTTATATACATGTATCAAAATATACATTTCCTGTATTTATATTTTTACATTGCTAACAAGTAACTTTTATTTAGTTCTGATCGCTCTGAGTTTCCTTGAAATAGTTCAGTTGAAATAGTAAACTGATTTAAATTTATACTAATTTAAAATACTGGATGGTGGGGTGGAAAAAGTGAATGGAAATCTCTTCTACTTTCCCCAAGAATATAATTAAAATAACCATATCAGAAAATTTCAGTAGCTTCTTTTTAAATTGGGAGAGTCTTTATTCTGCTTATTACCTCTTCCTGTGATTTCTCATCAGGTTCCCTCCTTACCTCCCTTCCCATCTGTGAGTATATGGAAGTCAAGTCTTTCTCTTTTCTAAATGTTTTAAACCCATTTACCTTCAGGTGATTTGAGATGTGGCTGGCTTAAGGAAATCTAGAGCAATGAATCTATGGGAAACTAGGAAATGTTAAGTCACACCTAAAAAGCATCAAATTAAAATGTTTTCTTAGAATGTTGGTGGTGAAAGAAAGCCCATTTTCAGCCCAGATTCTTGCCTACATGCCACTATTTGGCAATTCCTTTTTTTAAAGAACTTAAAATATAGTAAACTTACAATGTGTTAGTTTCAGGTACACAGAAAAGTGATTAAGATATATATACATACATTATATATATATTCCTTTTCAGATTCTTTTCCCCTATAAAATATTGATTATAGTTCCCGGTGCTATATAGCAGGTCCTTTTTGGTCATCTATATATAGTAGTCTATGTATTTTAATCCCAAACTACTAATTTATCCCCCACCCCTACCTTTCCCCTTTGGTAACCATAAGTTTGTTTTCTATGTCTGTGAGTCTATTTCTATTTTGTATCACTAATGTTTTTAGATTCCACATATAAGTGATATCATATGACACTTGTCTTTATCTGGCTTACTTCACTGAGTGGGATAGGGAATCTTTAGGTTCATCCCTGCTTCTGCAAATGGCATTATTTCATTCTTCTTGATGGCTGAATAATATTCCATTATGTGTATGTACCACATCTTCTTTACCCAGTCACCTGGCTCCTGGTCAGTGCTGGGTTCAAGAGCTGGGAGAGAGATTATCTGTGGAAGAAGGAATCAGACAGGATGGACAGTGATACAGAGCCAGACAGAGGGCAGGAGTAGTTGTTGGAGTTGTCTGGCCGGAGAAGTAGAAAAGGTACCTAGGCAGGCAGGCAGACTTAGAGGGGAGAAAGGCGGAACCAGCCTTGATTGGTTGGCTAGAGAAACCATTGGGATCGTTGAGCAACCATTCAAACTGTTAGAAAAACAGATATCTGAGATGGTTTGGAGACCTCCATGTAATTGGCTGTCTCATGAGAGATATGGCCCTTTCCCTGTCTTCGCACAGTTCTCATTGCTGCCACACTGCTAATTCAGTCTTTAGAAAAGTTCGACAGTGGGACTTGGAAATGGTGTTCATTTAGAGACAAATGGAGAAAACAGCATCTCATAGCGATAGAGGGTTTGACTCTGGTGTCAACAGATATGAAAGCAAATGTTCCCTCGCTCTGTATTCATTGTGTCTGCCACGAAACACAACTGATGGGAGCTTTATTCTCTTTGTTGTTTGAAAGCAGCCGTTCTGGAGACTCAGTAGCTAACAGTGTAGCTGATATATTAATAGCACAAGCTGTCAGGAGCAGCCGAGCGCTGCTCTTCAGCTCTGGGGCCCTGATTCCCCCAGCTGCCCAGACTGCTAGCCACAGAAGGCTCAGTCCCCAGGCAGGGTGCGTCCTCAGTCCCAGGGATTTGCCTCACCTGAGTTGTGCCCCTGCGCAGGGCAGCTCAGACCCAGCCAACGGGTACAGGGTCGCTGCCCTTGCCTCCACGTAGGGCATCCCTGAAGCACTACCTCAGCTCTCTGCATCTCAGGTCAGCGTCTCTCTCTGCCCAATCCTGCTTCCCCCACACCTTCGAAGTGCTGTTTTTGAGAGCACATCCCCAAAACACCTTCTACTGACAAAAATCTTTCTAGAGTCTGTTTTCCCTGTTATCCGGACCCTAATAAATGATCATATTGCAGCAGATACAAATATACAGATGGGGAAGGGGAATCACTTGTAGGATCAGGGTCTTTTCCAGTAAGTTGGCTCTTCACATCAAGTGGCCAAAGTATTGGAACTTCAGTTTCAGCATCAGTCCTTCCAATGAATATACAGGGTTGATTTCCTTTAGGATTGACTGGTTTGATCCCCTTGCAGTCCAAGGGACTCTCAAGTCTTCTCCAGCACCACAGTTCGAAAGCATCAATTCTTCCATGCTCAGCCTTCTTTATGGCCCATCTCTCACATGCGTACATGACTAAAACCATAGCTTGCTATAAAAATAAACTTGAACATGTAAGGTTGGGCTGACATCCAGGACCCGCTTGTGACACACACCAGCTGCTGTCTCCTGTAGACGCCCCTGATACTGGCAGGATGGTCACAGGTTCTGTGATGCGGAATCTTCCTTTACGGTGAAGGTCGCTGGTATCACCCTGGTCCGGAAGCAACAGAAAGTTCCAGTACCATCTGGTGTTCTGTGTGTGACTGAACACTGAATGCATGTCTTCCCAAGGGCTCCCTGAATGTTATGTGGGGGTTGAATTTCTAGCATCTGCTCCTCAAACTCTGTGCTTTGATCTCCTTTTTCAATTTTACTCTTTTCAGCTCCTGTTTTAAATCATTTCATCTCCTTTTCATGTTTAGGGATTTTCACGTTAAAATTGTAAGCTCTCTGCACGGCTTCTTAAGAAGATGTGCAGTATAGAGTAGATGATAAATGCAGTCGTGTCAAATGTTTGTGTCTGTGTTTGGATTGAGAATAAAAGAAAAGGAAAATTTAGATCACAGGGTGAAAAGAGAAAATAAAATTAGTAGTGTTTAAAATAAAAGTCCCAAAGTATGTGATTGTAACCCTAAACCTGTTTAAAATGAAGGGTAGTAATTTAATGGACCACGAACAAGCAGACTTTGAAGGCACTATCTTGGGGAAAAGTCATATGTATTTGGGAGAGCAATATGTTTTTTAAAAGCCTAGTCTATGGGGTTGCACAGAGTCGGACACGACTGAAGTGACTTAGCAGCAGCAGCAGACTAAATATTAGATGTAAAATATATGAACAATTTGGTCAACTACTATTCCCTACTCAGAATTAAAAACTGTGTTTTTTTTTTTTTTTTTTTTTGGAAACAGTAGTACAATTTAATGTTGAAGTAAAGTGTTTGTCTGAAGATAGTACTTCAGGACATTTTTCAATATTCACTTTTCTTCTACTGTGCTGGTGTTGCTAAGCGCTCACAACAGGATAAGATTTCAAAGTTATGGTAACATTTTTCCAAAACCAGGAGACAGTCCCCTTTTTACAATGGGGAGTTCATCCAGGGCCAACTTGAAGGTCTTTTCACAGTTCCTGTGCTAATTGGAAATAAGGCTTCATCGTGATCACTTGTCCTTATTTTGCTTTATCACTTTCCTTTATATTTCACTTATCAGGAAACATCTTAGATATAGAAGCAGAATGTTCCCATTAGTTGCAAACTGTAAGGGCTGGCTTTTATTTTTTCCACATTCATGTTGCTTTTAATTTCCTTCACTGTGATCTTTTTTATCCACTCGCATATTCCATGCCCCTGTTCTTACTTTGTGCTGCATGTACAGAACTTGGGCTATGATGTACTTCCTTTTGAATCTTGTCCTCCTTACTGGACTGTAAGGAATCACAGCGACATCCATCCTCTCTGATTGCACCCATAGTTGGTCAGAGGTGGATGCTGGTACACAAGAGGGGCGTACTGATGTTTATTAAATACATGAACCAAACAATCAGTGAATGGATCAAAATTAGGAGTCAGTCTTCCTAAACTCTGGCCATGCTTCTGAAACTTTCTTGCCCACATTCTAGGTTCTCGATTTCTGGCATATTTCTTAACCCCACTATGCTTCAATGCCTTAATTCCATCTGGACTAATGATACCTCCTCTGTCTGTGTGACCAGGCTACTTGTGTGAATTTAAATGAGGAGTATACATGAAGACAAGAGTAAATTCAAGTTGTAAAAATATAAGGTATTTTTATTAATTTTCCATGTGATTATCTTCTTTTGCAAAGTTTATACCCACAAACAGAGGAAGAAAATGGTAGAGAAAGGCACCACATTTCCGCCAGAACTATTCACATTTATTTTCTTTGGAACTAGAAGATATTGAAAGAAGCCCCAGGATGAATGGTCATATGAACTTTGTTGCTTTCAATCTCTTATTATATCTATTGCTTATGTTCTCTTTAATATTATCATCACTCCTCTGTAGGGTACATCTCTATCATGGTACAGTCCTTTGTGCAGAAGTCTAAGCTTTGTTGTTTTCAAATTCAGAATCTTTTGGAGTTTAGAAATATAATCTGGTAAGCATGCTACTCAGTGTATATCATCCCCAATCAGGGACTGTGACAGCACTTTGTAATCAGAGACATTAACATTTATGCAAAGAAAAGTATGAATTTTAACATTAAGTAGAATAAAGAAAGATTATAAATAGCCTTTCTCGATGGTTTTTTTCTTCCCCACCAAATGATTTTTACTAAAAATATTTGAGAGAGAGGGCTCTTTAAGGGTTCAAAGCTGATGTATCTGTTACCTTCTCTCCATCACACCACCATACATACCTAATTAAAATTCCTCATGATAAGAATGCATTTCCTTTCCCCATTGCTTGTCCTTAGAGACTAACCCACCACCTGGGCTACTGCCTGGCATACTGTCTGATCTAGGGGTCCTTAGAAAACTTATTTAACTGCCTCTCAAACAAATACATGAAAATTCTCTAAATATTTAAATGTTTTTCTAATTGCTGACTGACATATGCTATGCTTTTCCTTGCCTGACAGTGATAAAATTAAAACGTTATAATGAATGTTTCAGACTATATTTTTAACTAACAAAAACCAACTGAAGCTGAAAAATTACCTTCTGTTTTGTGTTGTTTTCTACATTTCTGGAAAAAAAACAACTTTAAAAGGTTTAGAAAAGTTAAATAAATCAAACACAATATCAGGATATATACACACCCACTCCCCATCACGTATGACCAGATTTTCCAGATTTGAATGATAGTACTGCAGACATGGAACCCCACTCCAGTACTTTTGCCTGGAAAATCCCATGGACGGAGGAGCCTGGTAGGCTGCAGTCCATGGGGTCACTGAGGGTCGGGCACGACTGAGCGACTTCATTTTCACTTTTCACTTTCATGCATTGGAGAAGGAAATGGCAACCTGCTCCAGTGTTCTAGCCTGGAGAATCCCAGAGACGGGGGAGCCTGTTGGGTTGCCGTCTACGGGGTCGCCCAGAGTTGGACACGACTGAAGCGACTTAGCAGCAGCAGCAACTGCAGACATAGTAGGATATTGTATTCATATTGTAAAAATCATGTAATCCTTTTAGCAAATATGCTAGAGTTACTGCATTCTGCCATTTCTTAAATATATCTCAGAGTTAATTTTTGTCTAAATAAATGTATAAACTGTGTGAATAACCCAATATGATCCTGACTTTTGGGTGTAGTTAATTGGACAATAATAATTCCATTGAAACCAATATAAAATTTTCAAATGTTCATATCACTTCATACAATGCAAAGGACACAGCTTAGGCCAGTGATTCTCAACTGGGGTAATTTTCCCCAGTAGAGTTTTGACAGTGTGAAGACGTTTTTTATTGTCACAACTTGTTGGGTGGGGAGAGAGAGGGGCGTGCTCTTGGCGACTAATGCATAGAGCCAAAGGATGCTGCCAAACATCCTATCATGCGTGGGACAGCCTCTCAGAACAAGTAATTATCCTGCCCCAACTGTCAATAGTGTAGAGGCTGAGGAATTTCTAATTTGGGAACCAAGATAATTATATTTTTCTCATCCCTTGTGCCTTAGATTTAAACTGAGATGATACTAAATTTTGCAAGTGTAACTTTAATAAAACTGGGCTCTTTTAATCTAGTCACTGCTTTTACGTATATATGACATACAGCTCCACTTCCAGAAATCTTCAGAGCAGTTTATCTTTACCAACATGTGCTCGAAAAAAATTGAAGCAGTGATTGGAGCACTCAGTATAAGCAGAGATCCGTAAAAATTCCCTGTACTCATCTCTTTCCTCAGTCTCCTTCTTTCATCAGCTCTCTTCACTTCTCCTCTGTCCCCTTTTGTCTATGCTGAATTTGTGTAGAGTAACTTTGGATGCCCTTGTTCCTTGCCACTTTTCTCTGCATGGCTCATCCGATCAGAAAACCAAAGACCCAGCAGATGGAGCCAATCAATCAAGCAAGTCTAGAATCTTTATTACAGAAGACAGAAGGGTCTTCTGAAGGGGGTGTGTGTGTGTGTGTGTGTGTGTGTGTGTGTGTGTGTGTGTATCTGTCACACAAGTAAATGCTTTTGCTGTGTTACAAACCACTCCAAAACTTTGTGGCTTGAACAGTCATAATTCATTTCTCATGATCTGTGGGTTGGTTGGTTAGTTTATCGTTTAAAAATGAATGGTTTTCTGAGGAGTGCATACATGAGACAATGAGCCAGGCAGTGGGTTACTTTCTAGGGATACAATGATGGGAGAAGTGCTTTCTTCCTGGGATGAATTTGCAAGCAGATTTGTTTGGGGGTGTGGGAAGGAGAAGTTAACAGATGCATCAACTCTGAAGCCTTAGATAGGCCTCAGTTTGCTGGTTTCACCTGGCCTGTGTTCATCTGCAGGGTTGGCCAAACTAGGAGGTCCAAGATGGCTTTACCCCATGTCCGGCAGTTGGTTCTGGCTATTGGATAGGGCATTTCAGTTCTTCTCCACCTGGACTCTCAGCCTCCCATATAGACCACTTGCTTTTCTTGGTGACTTTAGGACAGAGATACAAGACAGCTAAAATAAAACTATAAGACTTCTTAAGCCCTAGAATCATATGATATAAAGTCATTTATGCTGCATTATTGATCAAAGTCAATGCAATGCAAGATCAGATTCAAGGAGAGAGGAAATCAATTCTATCCTTGAAGGGAGGAAGGACAAAGTCACATTGCAAAAGAGGATGTATTTTGGAACTGGAAGCGTTTGTGTCCATAATTTAAAATCTATGCTCTGGTCACTATGATTTATACTCTTTCTACATCAGAATGCACTCATCCCCTCTCAAGAAATAAAAAATGTCATCCAATTATGTCAGCAAGCTTCAACTCCAGTGTTGTGTGATTGTCATCCAGTCCAGACACAGGTGAGGCTCCTCAGGTGCAACTCCTCTCAATCCCTAGGCCTGAAAGTAATAAGAGAGGTTACTGCTTCCCATTCATCCAACATGCAGTCTTGAGACAGGGAGGGACCATTGCAACAGATGCTTCTGTTCAGAAAAGGGAAGAATGGAAAGGAGATGGCAATCATGCTCTGAAGTTATCCTGAAATCCAGCCAGGCACAGGTGGCCCGTCCCTTTCATTCAAGAACAAGGGTCATTCCCTATCTTTTTGAAAAGAAGTGGCTCATGTTTGTGACTGATAGTCTTCTCAGCTTCTTCTTAGCCACATAAATTTGTGGTTCCAAAATTTTCTCTTCATTTTGAACTATCCGGTCCCTTTAGTTCCAGCGTGTGGCATTTTTGCTTAACAGATTTGTTGGCTTTCCCTAAATCTGCTTGGAGTTTATCCTGTGCCCTCCAAACCCAAAGTCTGAATTAAACTTTGCATCACAGGCCGCTGCAGTTGGCAGTGCCCTTAAGTTTTTCAGAAGCCAGTTTGTCTGGTTGGGATCATCAACCAAACACTGCCTTAAATCTTCCCAAGTTCTTCACAATGGTCTTGCAGTCACATTCTTGATTTACTGTCATCCTGAAGCTATTTTTTGCTTTGCAAGTCTTTTTCCATGAGAGACTGACAATGACAGAACAATTATTTTTTCCACTGCACCATATCAGAGGCTTTCTATGTTTCCTCTAAATTCTGTTTGCAAACTTAATAGTTTGTTCTTTGGTTCATCTCCCTTTCTTCCAAGACCTTATCAGTTCAGTTCAATCACTCAGTCATGTCTCACTCTGAGACCCCAGGACCTTATAATATGCACTTTAAAAAAGCCAGTTGACAGCTTTCTACAGGAAAATCCCCCCAGCCAGTTGCAAAAGTTCAGGTTACTTCCAATGACAGAATATAAACGCATAAAATATGTGCAGTTCTCCTTCCAGTCCCACTTGGCAGTTTGCTCACTGTTCTTTCAGCCTTGACCAACAGTCTCTTTGTGACCTTCAGCCTCCTTCCCCACCTCATCCCAAGGCCAAGGCCACATGTTTTCGATTTCTTTTAAAGCACCACCGACCCCCTGGTAACAATTTCTGTTTCAATTAGCCTTTGCTAAACCACCATCTGGACATAGAGAGTTAACACAATAATACATATGGTTTCCGCTGGTCCCACGGGTGGGCTGGGCGTTTCCTCTGTTGACTGTGGCTGGAAACATTCACTTGGCGACGTTCAGCGGGAAAATCAGCAGGGCTGGCAAGTGCCCCTGTTCACGTGTCTGACAGGTGGTTGTGGCTGTCACCCTGGGTGCTTTAGGTCTCCTCCAGGTGTCTTTGTTCCTCTAGGATGCTGTATCACCAGGACAGAGTTCATAGAGAGCCACGATGGATCCTCAAGACCTTTTAAAGCCCAGCCTCTGAAATTAGCTGAAATCACTTCAGCCATGTTATTGACCAGACTAGACTCTGTTTTTGTTGTTGAGTTGCTAAGTACTGTCTGACTCTTTTGTGACACTGTGGACTATAACCCACCAGGCTTCTCTGTTCATGGGATTTTCCAGGCAAGAATACTGGAATGGGTTGCCATTTGCTTCTCCAGGGGATCTTCCTGACCTAGGGATCAGTCCCACATCTCCTCATTGGTAGACGGGTTCTTTACCACTGAGCCACCAGGGAAGCCCAGCCAGACTTGCTCGGGGTGAGGGAAGCTGTCTCTCTGTCCTGATAGGAGGCACAGCAAACCCATGTTGTAAAGAGTGTGCTGACCAGAATGGCAGGAATTTGTGGACATACTTTGTAATCAGCTATAGCCTGGTCATAGCAAACACCCTCTTCCAACAACACAAGAGAAGACTCTACACATGGACATCACCAGATGGTCAACACCGAAATCAGATTGATTATATTCTTTGCAGCCTAAGATGGAGAAGCTCTATACAGTCAACAAAAACAAGACTGNCGAAGATCTGTCTAGTCAAGCCTATGGTTTTTCCAGTGGTCATGAATGGATGTGAGAGTTGGACTGTGAAGAAGGCTGAGGGCTGAAGAATTGATGCTTTTGAACTGTGGTGTTGGAGAATACTCTTGAGAGTCCCTTGGACTGCAAGGAGATCCAACCAGTCCATCCTAAAGGAAATCAGTCCTGAATATTCATTGGAAGGACTGATGCTGATGCTGAAACTCCAATACTTTGGCCACCTGATGTGAAAAGTTGACTCATTGGAAAAGACTCTGATGCTGAGAGGGATAGGGGGCAGGAGGAGAAGAAGACGACAGAGGATGAGATGGCTGGATGGCATCAATGACTCAATGGATATGAGTTTGGGTGAATTCCAGGATTTGGTGATGGACAGGGAGGCCTGGCGTGCTGTGATTCATGGGGTTGCAAAGAGTCGGACACGATTGAGCAACTGAACTGAACTAATAGCCTGGTCCTGTAATTTTTTTCATGTATAAGTGAAAGTGAAGTGAAAATAGCTCAGTCATGTCCAGCTCTTTGCGACCCCATGGACTATACAATCTATGAAATTCTCCAGGTCAGAATACTGGAGTGTGTAGCCGTTCCTGTCTCCAGTGGATCTTCCTGGCCCAGGAATTGAACTGGGGTCTCCTGTTGTGCAGGGAGATTCTTTCCCAGATGAGCTACCAGGGAAGCCCCTTTTCATGTGTATGTTTAATTTAAAATCTAGACATTGGGTAATTTTAAACTGTTTCATTCTGTTGAAATATTCGATATATCTTAGACACTACCCATGTTATATAACAAAACTAGTGATGATTTTAGTAACTATAAATCAACAATTTGGATCATGTAATTTTGATCCCAAAACAACGAAAATTTTAATTTAGATCACTGAATTGAGGCTTTTATTAAATGAATAATGGTTATGTTGCCATCATATCTTTTTGTTGTTTTTTTCCTTTGTAGCCATATTTGATTGTGTTGAGAAATTCAACCTGCTTATTTCTATTTATAAATTGCTTTCCGACTTTTTTGAGGTGAATATATCTGCATCAGAAATGATGAACAAACTTTATTAGTTGCAATTAGGAACTATATTATTTTAAATATTTGGTTTGTTTTAAATTAACACATTTACTCTTTGGAGACTTAGACATCATTGTCATTAAAGCATCCAAAGAGTATAAGAGTCTACAAAAACTAATAAAGTTAATCATAACTTATTACAGACTGTGGATGTTTTAATATATGATACCCTAATGTTTTTGTTAGAGATGGCAGTGTCAGACTTAACGACTGTATCTATTTAACAGTCTTTCTTCTTGATATTTCTCTATTAAAGATGACATTGATTAAGAATGGATATACCTTGAAATCCAGTATTTTGCTGTTTATGATTGTTCATAACTGTGATAAAAATGTTCATGTTTATGGGCATACCCATGAATGCGATGCTGTGTATCTCAGAAATAAATTCTTATGGACAAGTTTGTTAAATATATTGAAATATGCAAATTTTAATTACTGTTACCATTTTAAAAGATACCATCTGTTAAGAGAATATTGGCATTTATGTTAATTTTTTTTAAATTTGGTAATGCTAGTTAACAGCTGCTGATGGTTGGGTTCTGTGTCACAATTTTACATATTTATATAGAATAAATTTATTAATATGGTAAAATAAAAATACAATTAACATACCTCTAGGAAGCAAATTTTTCGTGATTGATTGCAAAGTCTCTCAGTAACCCAGGCCACCTTTTCCTGTGGTCTCTGGGCTTCCAGGTGCGTGTGTAAGTCACTCAGGACAAACCATGGTTGTGAGAAATCAGCCAGTCTTTGTTACTATGACTCATCAGGAAAAAAGCTATCGACTGNGTGATTGATTGCAAAGTCTCTCAGTAACCCAGGCCACCTTTTCCTGTGGTCTCTGGGCTTCCAGGTGCGTGTGTAAGTCACTTAGGACAAACCACGGTTGTGAGAAATCAGCCAGTCTTTGTTACTATGACTCATCAGGAAAAAAGCTATTGACTGTAGTCAGGTGGCAGTTTCTGAGTCGTTAGATGTAATCCGCTTTGCTGCATTAGGCCCATGTCTGCACGTGTCATGATCTCGCCCTGAAACAGCAGAGTACTGAGGAAATATACAGACGGGGCCAAGAAATACAGAAATTGAATATCAGAGCTAGCTCTCTTTATTTTTCACTCATTTTTTAGAGAGGGATATTGCCGCGGGACTTGGGGATTATCACACATAACAACATTACCCAGGGCCGTGTGCAGCCAGCAGCTTTCCTAGGTAGACATCTCTCTAACTCCTGAGGACCAGCTGTTACTGAAACAGAGGCAGTGATGGAAGCTGCAGGGCTGAAGGACCTAGAGAATTTTCATAACTAGTTTTGTGGCTTTTTTTTTTTATCCTCACAGTGTGGCTTTTAGAAAGAATCAAGTTCAAGCTCTAGAAGAGGGGATTTTGAGCTGCATCTGCCCAGTAACACTCACCTAGACCAAAACTTGGTCCTGAATCAGAGCGCATTGCATGTTCCTATCAGGGGGGCACCCACCTCCTAATCTGGCTTCTCATCTCATCTCTCCTCTGTGCCGATACTGCTATTGCGTCCAGATATTTCATGATGCATTTGCAGTGGGCATGAATTCTCATAATCTTCCCTCTCAAACCTGCTACTTTTTTCTTCCCTCCTTTCTCCCTTCCCAACCTCTCTTCTTTTTTCTTCTTATTTCAGAATCTTGTGGCGTCTAAAACTTGACACTGCCACTGAGTGACCTTGGTGAGAATGCTTAACCTCTGTGTACTTTGGTTTTCTTTCTTTTTGATTTTTGGTCATGCTAGCGGCTTGCAGACCTGTGCTCTCTGTCGTGGAAGTGTGGACTTTTAATCACTGGACCATCAGGGAATTCCCCCAGTTTTCTTATTTGTAAAATGGATATTAAAGTAGTTCCTCTCATAGATTTGTTATAAGAATTCAGAGTTAATAAATATTTATTACACAAGACATAATAATTAATCAATTTAAATGTAATATGATCTATAAATAGATAGGGAAACAAGTGCCTGATACATAGGAAGACTTAACCATTATTATTTGGGTTTGTTTCCGGTAGGTACTTGAAAGTTAAAAGTGCATGTTTAATGTGATTACAAATAGTGGTTTCTTTAAATTTTATGAATATATGCAGATTTTCTCTAAATTTAAAGACTTTGCTTTGTATTTTCTTTATTCATTCAGTAGGATTTATATGTCACATTTTGGGCATTGGGAACAAAGTTACTGTCCTCAGGGGTTTATATTCTACCAGGCAGTCCAGGATTCTGACCTGAAGCCCAGGAGAGGTCAGCTCCAGAGATGAAATCTACTTCTCTAGAGCTTATGTTTAGACTTCAGCCAAAAGGTTTCTTTTTTGTTTGTTTTTTAGTTTAGAAAGTTGACATTACATTTCTTTGAGCATCACCTTTCAAAGGTGAGGAATTGAGGTGATATCTTTTTCATCTGTGATCCTTACAATAATCAGTTTATAGCAAACAGTTGACACTCAATAGATGTTGGTGTAGAGAGTAAAATTCCCCTTTTCCTTGAAAGCGATTATACCATTTCAATCATTTAAAAACTATTTTATCTATTTTATTTAGTATTTTGGGCTGCTGCTGGTCTTAGCTGTGGCATCTCTCATTGCAGCCCAAGGCCTCCAGAGCACGTGGGCTCTGTGATTGAGGTGCATGGATTCGGTTGCCACTGGCATGGGGGGTCCTAGTTCCCCAAGCAGAAAATGAACCCATGCCTCCTCTTGGAAGGCAGACTCCCAACCAGTGGACCACCAGGGAAGTACCCTGGCGTTCATCTCCGTGTATCTCTAACTAAAGCCTTCTTGAAGCCGACCTCTTTTTCTTTGTATATTAATTTTCCCTTATTGCATAACAAGTTGCCAAAGTCAGCAGTTTAAAACGATGTTCATTTATTATCTCCAGATTCTTGTGGGTCAGGAGTCTGTGCAGATAGCTGTGCTCTCTGCTCATGGTCTGATGAGTCCGCAGTTAGGGTGCTTGCTGGGCTGCACTCTCGTCTGGAGTCTGAATAAGGAAGAATCCACTTTCAAACTCATCCAGAATTCATTTCCTTGTGTGTGATCGAGTTTCTTCCAGGCTCTTGGCTGGAGGCTGGCCCCCTCACCCACTACTTCCAGAGGCAGCCTGCAGTTCTCTGCTCCAGGACGCCCTCCAGGGATTGGTCACATCTTGGCTGTTGGGTTGTTTAAGCCAAAAGGAGAGTCTCTCACTCTAGTCAGCTCAGGAGTCTTACATGAAGTAACACGATCATGGGTGTGGCATGTCATCACCTTTGGTGTCTTCTGTTGATTAGAAGCAGTTCACAGGTTCTGGCTGCAGCTGTCCACACAAAGGTCGTGGACTCTAGGATGCGGGAGTTCTTGGAGGTTACCCTATAGTATGTTCACCACACTCCCCATGGGATGGAGTCCCCCAAATGCTTCTATCTTGTTACATTGCTGTACCCTCCACTATATACTTTCCCTTTCTTGTTTCTCTCCACCTCTAAATATTTACTTTTATTATAATTTTTTTTTTCTATTTTGACTTGCCTACCTTTTTCTTCCAGTTTTATGGAGATATGATTGACATGAAGCACCATGCAAGTTTAAGGTGTAGAGTGTAGTGATTTGATTTACACACATCATGGAATGATTATCACAGTAAGTTTAGTGAGTATCCCTCATGTCATATAGATACAAAGTTAAAGAAATAGAAAAAAAATTTTTTTTCCTTGTAATGAGAACTCTTAGGATTTATGGTCTTTAAACCACTTTCATATATAACATATAGCAGGATCAATTGTATTTATCATATTGTATATTACTGTAGTGCATTGTTTGTTGCACTGTAGCAACAATAAAGTACTTAATTTATCTTTTAACTGGAAGTCACACCTTTTGACCACCTTTATCCAGCTCCCCCCACTATGACCACTTCTGCTAACCACAAATCTGATGTCTATTTCTATGATTTTGTTTGTGTTTGAAGTATAATTGAAAAGTATAAATACTATGCTAGTTCCTGTTACACAACACAGTGATTCACTATTTTCATACATTTCAAAGTGATCACCATGATAAGTCTAGTTACCAACTGTCACCATACAAAGACATTACATAGTAATTAACTATATTCCCCACCCTGTACATTTCATACCTGTGACTCATTTATTTTGCAACTGAAAGTTTGTACCTCTTAATCTCACTGTCCTATTTCTTTCTTCCCCTCAATGCCTCTAAGCAACCACCTGTTTATTCTCTGTATCTATTTTTTTTTAATTTTTAGATTTCACATATAAGTAAATCATACAGTATTTATCTTTTTCTTTCTCACTTATTTAGCATCATTTCATTTAGCATAATACCCTCTAGATCCATCCATGTTGTTGCAAATGGCAAGAAATCATTCTTTTTAATGGCTAATATTCCACTTTATAAATATGGATTTATAGCACATCATGTTCTTTGTTTTTTATCCGTTCATCTATTGATGGGCACTAAGTTTGTTTCCATAGCTTGGGTATTGTAAATGATGCTACAGTGAACATAAGAGTGCATATATCTTTTCTAAATGGTGTTTTCATTTTCTAAATATGCAGGAGCAGAATTGCTGGATTGTATGGTAGTTGTTTTTAAATTCTTTGAGGAATCTCTATTATATTGTTTTCCATAGTAGCTGCACTAATTTATGTTCCTTCCAATAGTGCATAGGGTTGCATTTTCTCTACATCCTTGTTATTTTCTCCAACACTTGTTATTTGTTGTTTTTTTGTAATAATAGGTGTGAGATAATATCCCATTGTGCTTTGATTTGCATTTCCCTGATAATTAGTGATATTGAGCATCTTGTCACATATCTGTTGGCCATACACATGTCTTCTTTGGAAAAATATGTATTCAGATCCTCTGCCCACTTTTCAGCTGGATTTTTTTTTTTTTTTGATGTTGAGTGATATGAGTTCTTTGTATATTTTGGATATTAACATCTTATGAAATACATCATTTGCAAATATCGTCTCCCATTCTGTAGGCAGCCTTTCTGTTTTGTTGATATTTTCCTTCACTGTGCAAAAACTCTGCAGTTTGACATAGTCCCAATTGTTCACCTTTGCTTTTGTTTCCCTTACCTGAAGATGAGTATTAAAAATATGTTACTAAGACCAGTGCCAAAGAGCACACTGCCTATGTTGTCTTCTGGATATTTACCTTTAGAGTCATTGTGGTAGAAACCATGTCCTGTTTATCTGTCTGCATCCCATAGAAGTTAGTTAAAAAAAAACAACAGCAGCTTATTGAGTTTAATTATTCAATGAGTTTTCAGTAAGTGAATGAAAATAAACATATGGCTAAAATTTCACAAATTTTAAAGCATTTGCAGATGATTTTTTTTAAAAAATAGTCAAATTGCTTAATATATTTGGAGCTTTATTGATTTTTCCTTCAAGATAATAATTGGCAAGATGAATTACAAGATAAAATAATCTATATATATTATTATAGATAATTAGAGCTTCCCTGATGGCTCAGTTGATAAAGAATCTGCCTTATATATAACATATATATTATATATAATAATCATTTCTAGAATCATGTGACTCTGAATTTTTTCATGATACAACTTCCTGACTTGTTATCTAACCAGATAATTCTTTTTCTTCTAGATGAACAAGAGATAGTACAAAAACGTACTTTCACAAAATGGATCAACTCTCATCTGGCCAAGGTAAATAAAACTCCCCAGAGTTCTATGTTGATTTAGTTTGAGCCAATAAATCATTAAATTCACAGTATAAAATAGCACTACCACGATCACTGTCACTCTTAGTCAGTGTTGGCAGTCCTGCGAATTTGATTGTCACCTAAGTGTAGCACTTGCTAACCTTGCCTTTAGATAATCAACAGATAACCAGAGTAAAGAACAGTATCCTCTAGAGGTATTTACATGAAATTATGCGTGTCCATGTGAAGGGAAACAGTGATCAATACTTCAGTAATGGTTGCATCAGGATTGTGGGATTTAAGGTGATTTTCACTTTCATTGGGCTTCCCTGGTAGCTCAGATGGTAAAGAGTTCACCGGCAGTGCAGGAGATTCGGGTTCAATCACTGGTTTGGGAAGGTCCCCTGGAGAAAGCAATGGCTACTTCACAATTACTTCATGTCAATTCCATGAATCCTGATGGAATATTTCATCCACTTCTTTCTTCTGAACTAACCTGTGTGCCATTCCAGAAGGAAAATTCATGCTAGATATTTGTTTGTATTTGTTTCTATTTGGAACAGAAAGAAACAATGAATGGTCGACCCTGAGCAGAGGATTTAATCTGAAGAGACTGTAGTGGTGTCTAGACTCCCTCTCAAGCACTTTTATAGGAAAGTAGCTATGGGGTCAGGACACTACAAAGACTAATCATTCTGAGATTATGCATAATGATGTTGGATGGTGTCAGGCGACTATGTATTCATTCATTGTAATTATTTTGAACATAAATACTAATGTAAAACAAATTCCAAGGTAGGTACATTACAATAAAATTAATCTCTTGTAATGTTGATGAACAACTGTTTGAACCAAAAAAAACATTGCATTTGTAAAAGTAATGTCAATGATACAATGATTTTCTGTGTTCAGTTAGAGGATCTTTGCTGAGGTGCTTACCTGTAATGTTCAAGGTATAATCCTATTAATATGAGCAATTTTTGACTGGGGACTTCTCCCAAAGCTTCTTTTATTGTTCAGAAGCAAAACCTGATAACTAATTTCAGTGGTATGGTACACATTTACTGCTTACTGTGTGTCTTTGCTAGGCTTTGGAGACAGGAAAGAAGATTGTAAAACACCTTCCCAGGCCTTGGGAAGCTCACAGTGCAGCACAAACTGAAGACTTGCATAACATGTCTAGATACAGGATTCAGTAGGCTTGTCTTTTCTAGGATCTCTCTCCAAAAACCTCTTGATAAGATGGGAATTCTCTGGCTCAGTGGCTGCACCCAGAACCTGCCCTGTGACAAGGCATTGAAGTACTTTGGAGCCCATTTTCCCAGGCTTAGGAAGGTGCCATCTCTCCATGGCCATTACTTACACTAGAGACTGGTCATCTTTTGCAAAATTCTTGCTTTTCCAAAATAAAAAGAGAGTTATTGTTTTTTCATATTGTGAAATGGTTACATGCTCGTTGTAAATCATTTTGATAATAGTCCTTAGAAAAAGTAGTGAAAGTAAGTGAAAGTGTTAGTCATTCAGTCATGTCTGACTCTGTGACCCCATGGACTGTAGCCTGTCAGGCTCTTCTATTAATGGAATTCTCCAGGCAAAAATACTGGAATGAGTAGCCATTCCCTTCTCCAGGGGACCTTCCCAACCTAGTGATCGAACCCGAATCTCCTGCCCTGCCGGTGAACTCTTTACCATCTGAGCTACCAGGGAAGCCCAGTGAAAGTAAAAATCACCTTAAATCCCACAATCCTGGTGCAACCATTACTGAAGTATTGATCACTGTTTCCCTTCACATGGACACGCATAATTTCATGTAAAGACCTCTAGAGGATACTGTTCTGGATGCCTGACTTCACTCAGCACATCCTCCCATGTCAATAGATACAGAGTCGTAGAAACATTTTAATGGCTGAATAACATTTTTATTATAAATATATGAAAATTATAATTACAAATTAGCTATAATAGTTGCCTGTTAATGATCACTTAGATTGTTGCCAATTGGTTAATATTATATAAAATACCACAGTGAAAGTCCTTGAGAATGTATATATCTGTACGCTTGTGTTATTTTTTTCTACTTAGAATAAATTTCTAGAAGTAGGTAGATAGTCCACAAGCATACACATTCATGGGCTTCCCTGGTAGCTCAGCTGATGAAGAATCTGCCTGCCATGCAGGAGACCCTTATTCAACTCCTGGATTGGGAGGATTCCCTGGAGAAGGGATGGGCTCCCCACTCTAGTATTCATGGGCATCCCTCATGGCTCAGACAGTAAAGAATCAGCCTGCAGTGTGGGAGAACTGGGTTCGATAACTGGGTTGGGAAGGTCCCCTGGAGAAGGGATGGGCTCCCCACTGCAGTATTCATGGGCATCCCTCGTGGCTCAGACGGTAAAGAATCCACCTGCAGTGTGGGAGACTGGGTTCANCTGCCATGCAGGAGACCCTTATTCAACTCCTGGATTGGGAGGATCCCCTGGAGAAGGGATGGGCTCCCCACTCTAGTATTCATGGGCATCCTTCGTGGCTCAGACGGTAAAGAATCCGCCTGCAGTGTGGGAGACTGGGTTCGATACCTGGGTTGGGAACATCCCTCGGAGGGGAGCATGACAACCCACTCCAATATTCTTACCTGGAGAATCTCCATGGACAGAGGAACCGGGCAGGCCACAGTCTGTGGTGTTGCAAAGAATCTGACATGACTGAATATAGCATAGCACATGCACATTTATAAATTTAATGAATAACCAAGAACTTATGAGAATGCCTCTTTCCTCACACTATTAATAATCTCTAAGATTAGCAGTATTTTAAAATCTGAGTGGTGAAAAAGTTTTTAATTATTTTCGTATTTATTTTTTAATGGAGTTGAATATCTCTGTGGGAGGTTTTAAAGCAGAATTCCTGGGATATACTTATTTACATACTGAATTCTTAAAAAGAAGTTAAAATCAGAAAGCGTGCCATGACACACAGTATACAAAGGGCCTTTGTGGGGAGATTGTAGGCCAGGAGCTCATTTACTGCTTTACTTTTATCACCATTCTTTCATTGNTCCTGGGATATACTTATTTACATACTGAATTCTTAAAAAGAAGTTAAAATCAGAAAGCGTGCCATGACACACAGTATACAAAGGGCCTTTGTGGGGAGATTGTAGGCCAGGAGCTCATTTACTGCTTTACTTTTATCACCATTCTTTCATTGTTTCAAATTACTTTGCATATTTTTGTGCTAAATGGGTACTGGAATACCAGTGTGTATCCTTTCCCATTCTTTTTTTTTTTAAGTCCTGCTAGGAGACCTCACTCCTGCTATTTCCTGTCTAAACATCTAAGTCCTACCTTTAATGTTTAGTGCAAACCTTTCTCATTCATGAAGTCATTTCTGACCGCATGTGAAACAGTGAGCCAGGCCCCAGCAGATGCTCCAGAATATAAACAGTTTCCCTGGCAACCATCCCCCAGCACCATTCCCGTCTTCTCTGTTATTCCTGCCTCTGGTTTGGTAGAATCTGAAGTCTCACTACTCCTCCAGAACCTGCAGCAGGAGGAGAAGTTCAGTGTCTTAAGTGATTTCATACTATTTCATATCTCACCTTCCCAACAATGCTGTGAAATCTCTAAGATATGCTAATTATTGGAATTCACAGTGGAATATTACTTAGCCATAAAAAGAAACACATTTAGGCCATTGGTAGAGGGGTGGATGGACCTAGAGTATACAGAGCATGTCAGAAAGAGAAAAATAAATATTATATATTAATGCATGTATGTGGAATCTAGAAAAATGGTATAGATGTACCCATTTGCAGAAATAGAAATGCAGACCTGGGAAAGAGACATGTGGACACAGGGAGGGGGAGGAGGGGTGGGGTGAACTGGGAGGTTGGGATTGATATATATACACCATCACATGTACATAAATAGCTAGTGGGAAGCTGCTGTATAACCCAGGGAGCTCAGCTCGGTGCTTCATGGTAACCTAGAGGGATGGTGTGAGGGTGAGGTGGGAGGGAGATTTAAGGAGGAGGGGACATATGTATACATATAGCTGTTACACTTTATTGTACAGCAGAAGCTAACACAACATTGTAAAGCAACTTACTCAAAAAAAAAACCGCAATAGCTCTGAGCACCGTTCACTTAATAAAACAGCAACAGCAAAGAGTCTTTATCTCTCCTTACTTTATGAGACTAGTAAAGACATCAATCACATGAGGAAAACTAACGATTAATTTCTGGCACTGTGCTAGGTGCTTAACCCAGGTTATTTTATAGCGAACTTCATCATACACCTGGTCGTTGGTGCTGCTGAGGTTTTAATGCAGATGTAAGCCTGAAGTCCACTTGGTTTCCCTACTTTACACCATTTTATGTTGATGGTATCATTTGGAAAGACCCAGAAAATTGCTGTCTCCACGACTGCTCTTTTGGAGACTTGCTGCCATAGAGATTTTGTTGTTGTTTTCTCCTCTGTTATTTTTTCTTTTCCTGTCTCTTAACAACTGAAACGGTGATGCCATACTTGTTATCCAGAACTTATCTATAGTGACAGCATAGTTATCTTGCCAAAACCACAGCTTCTTTGGAAAATATTTTCCTTTTTTCTGATTCACTCATAGTTGGAAAACATTTTGAAAATCGTATCTGACCCCATGACCCTGCTCTGACACTTGAGAGTTTTAGGAGAGCTGCAGAGTGCCTGTTTATGTCGGTGACCGTCTTGGCACTGATCCCATGGTTCCTGGTTCACCCTTCTCTCTCGTCCCCACCCTCTGCTCACCTTTGTCCCTATCTGAGTTTCCTCCTGTCTGAGTTTCCCCCAGGCTTGTTTCTCGCTCATTCTCCCTCCCACCCTGCTCCCGTTCCTGTGTCACCTCCATCTCTCCCACCCTATCTCCTCCTCCATCACACCTCCACCCAGCTCCCTTCCATCTGTATCTCAATCCCCAGTCCCTGCTTTATCCCCATTTCCATCTCTATTTCTCTCTGTATTAAAAAAAAAAAAATGCAACCTAGGCTTCACAGTATGCTTGAAATCACCATACATATCCACCCAAATTTAAATGGAAACACACGCTTCCCTCCCCAATGCAATGTGCTCACTTGCTTCTGAGACTAATGCCTTTCTTGCAACAGAAGCAGGATCAGGTTCATATCTTTGATCTGGCCTCTGGACATTGTAGGGCTTCCCTGGTGGCTCAGCCAGTAAAGAATCTGCCTGCAATGTGGGAGACCTGGGTTCGATCCCTGGGTTGGGAAGATCCCCTCGAGAAGAGAAAGGCTACCCACTCCAGTATTCTGGCCTGGAGAATTCCATGGACTGTGTAGTCCATGGGGTCGCAAAGAGTCGGACACGAATGAGCGACTTTCGCTTTCACTT
>SJYV01039084.1:626173-638450 GCA_006410875.1 Neotragus pygmaeus | reverse complement strand
AAAAAAAAAAAAAATGCAACCTAGGCTTCACAGTATGCTTGAAATCACCATACATATCCACCCAAATTTAAATGGAAACACACACTTCCCTCCCCAATGCACTTGCTTCTGAGACTAATGCCTTTCTTGCAACAGAAGCAGGATCAGGTTCATATCTTTGATCTGGCCTCTGGACATTGTAGGGCTTCCCTGGTGGCTCAGCCAGTAAAGAATCTGCCTGCAATGTGGGAGACCTGGATTCGATCCCTGGGTTGGGAAGATCCCCTCGAGAAGAGAAAGGCTACCCACTCCAGTATTCTGGCCTGGAGAATTCCATGGACTGTGTAGTCCATGGGGTCGCAAAGAGTCGGACACGAATGAGCGACTTTCGCTTTCACTTTCTGGACATTGTGTCACTTTTCCTGTTGTCCCTGTGAGAAGGCTTGCTCCCAAAGCCATTGTGTGATGCTGGAGTGTGTCCGTCAGTCTGTCACCCCAGGTGTGGACAACACGCACCTGTACAGACACACAGACACACACACCTTAGTTACCTGGGTTCCACAGAAGCATGTATCATGTCCAGAGTCTCATTAAGTCTCTTGTGAAAGCAGCTTCTTAGATTTTTGGTCCTCAGCTCCTACTTACTCTTTTTTCCCCCTTATTTTATTTTTTAAATAAAGTATAGTTGCTTTATTGGGTTGTAGTTGCTTTACAGTGTTGTGCTAATTTCTGCTATACAATGAAGTGAATCAACCATATGTTTACATAGACCCTCCTCCCTTTGGATCGCCTCTCCCAATCCTCACACCCCATCCCCCTAGATCACAGAGCACTGAGCTGATCTCCCTTTGCTATACGGCAGGTTCCCATAGCTATCTGTTTTCCCTTTTAATGATCCATAGATATCTTCCCTAGGCTCTGGTTTCCAGTCATAGAGCAGGCCACAAACCATACTTAGAATAAAAATGTTTCTCATTAGAGAAGGAACCACAGAGAGGCAATTTGACCTGCCTCGAGGTCTTTTCTTATCCTCTAGAGATTCAGGAGCCAACTTTTCTTCTTCCTTCTTGCTTACTGAATACCAAAGGCCAGTAGTTTGTCCGGTAACTGACAGTCTGCTCCAAGGACGGAGCCCTAACTGCTGTCAGCCTTGAAACGACCTGGTGTTTTGTAATTTGTTGGGTCAGACTGAGTCCGGTTTGGTGTACCGTTTGTGTGCATTTACTTTGTCCAGTAAATATGCAGCCAGCTTAGACCGGGTATTAGTCAACCGTGGCCATAGACCCTGTGGCTTATACCAGGAAAATTTATTTCTTGAAATTCTTAAGACTGGGAAGTTCAAGATCAGTGTGTCGACTGATTCAGTTCCCAGTTCTCTAAAAATGAGAAAGGACAAAGGTGCTAAATTGGCAGGAGAAAGAAAAGTTTCAATTTTTTTTCTAGAATGCAAGTTGTAAATATTTTGCAGGATCTCTATTGCCTTGAGAGATTGTATATAAGTCATGAGGATTTTTATGGATTTAAACTAGGATGATAAACCATCTCACCCTAAATTCTGTGATAATGCCTTTACTACTATAGTGCCTTCTTTAAAAGGCAAAGTTTTATAGTTTGTGTAAACAAACTAAACAAAAATAAATAAAGCTTTTATTTTAAAGAACAATTTACAAGACTTCTTATTTAGAAAGAAAGCTTTGTATGTCAATTATATCTCAATAAATTGGAAGAAAACTATAGTATCTTGTTTTCTCAAAATCTTTTTTGGAAATTGACCTTTTCCAAAAACAGGTGGTGACAAGTTTAAGAGCTGTAATGTTGAATTGAGAAGCAAGGAAATTTCCTCTTCTGTCCTATGATCATTTAGTCTTGGCTACATGGGAAATGTTCAAAAGATGCTTCATGGGCATGAATTTGAGGAGGCTGTTTATTTTAGTTTTGTTCTAGGCTGCTTTTCCTCAGTTGCAAATAAGTAAAGTAATTACAGCTAATTAAATAAAAGAATAAACTCTTTCATGGATGACATTTTATTCGATTGTAACAATTCTTTATAAATATTTTGACAAGAGTATGAAGTGATAGGGTGCAAATGAGAGAGCAATCTGTTTTCAAAAAACATGGTTTTCTGAAAACAAAATTTTTATTAAAAGTAAGAAAAAAACCTGATAATTTTCTGTAGACTGTTCAAACTTGTGGATACAGTTATCAGTTTTTTAAAAAATATTTGCTGTTTTCAATTGAACACTATGCTTCTGTGATTATGCTAAACATTGTGAATCACAAATTGTTGATACAGTGTGATATAACATTAGCAAATGTTAGTGAATTCTGTTTATTTCATATACCTGGTAATTCTTTTCAGGAAGGGAGTTTCATATTTAAACAAGGACCCTATAATTTTCTTCCTTTTTAAGAAGAAACCTGACTCTTTCTGTTCTGTCTGCTCTGTTAGTGAAAGAAGGTAGGGTATTTGCTTTTTAATTAGCTCAATATCAATCCATGTAATAATTTTTCAAAGTTAGATCCTAATTCAGCGCTAGCTATCACTACTCATTGCTAAATATCTTTAAATTCCAGGGTCGCTGTTCATTGAACTCTTATCCATGTGCCAATTACTGTGCCTTAGCTACTTTATCTTTTATTTAAATCTCACAACAACAATCAGATATAAGTATTATTTTCACCACGTTATAGATTGTGAACCCAAAACTTAGAGTTAGTTAATAAGCTCAAGTTCATATAACAAGTAGGTGGAAAACTAGATTTCAGTCCCAGGACTACAAAGTCTGGGCACTAATCACTGTGTTATATGCCCATGCTTCATTTGATGAACTATTCATGTAGCAAATACTTTTCAAGCACCTCTTATGTGCTATAGATTGTGGGTACTATGGTGAACAAAACCAGCTATAATCCATGCTATCATGGAACTGATGGTGTAGCAGAAGAGACAGCAATTACAGGTATATGTGTGTGTGTGTGTGTGTGTGTGTGTGTGTGTGTGTGTGTGTGTGAAATCCCATGAGTAGGGAAGTCAAGGGTGTTAGGGAGCACAGGGCAATTGCAACCAACTACTCAAGTAACCTGATGGAGGGCCTTAGGTTCTCAGAGGAAGAAACATCTGGAACCTGAGAAATGTCTCGAGATTGGATAGGTAAAGGAGCTAATGTTTTCAAAAGTTTGGGGTAAGAAAGAGCTTTGTACAGTAAAGGAAATGGAGGAAGCTCAGAATACCTGCAAATACAGGTTCCAGAGATGTGTTGATGACAGAGAGAACTGAGACTCAATCGAAGGTCAGCCGTTTATCGCGTTTGAATGCTGTGTTATGGGCACTGGAACACATTAAAGAATCTTAGGAAAAAGAAATGGTCACTCTGGGCTAAACCCCTCTCTCAATCTCCTCTCTGTCTTTCTCCCTCCCTCCTTCCTTTCTTCTCCCTTGCATCTCTCTCTCCCGCCGCCTCTCTCATTTCCCCACACCCTCTCACATAAGCAAGTAAAAGTGAAGTTGGAGTGAACTTGCAGTAAGTCAGATGAAAGGTGAAGATACTCTGGACTGAAACAGTGCTGGGGGGATGGAGAAAAGTGGATACATTGAAAAGTGTTATCCAGTGGTGGTTTTGATACAATCGAGTCATTCCTGGGAAGGTTCGGGGAGAGGGAGTCAAGAATGACTTCTAAATTTCTGTCTTGAACAAATGATTAGGATCATTCACAAAGACAGAGAACATAAGAGACTTTGGGGAAAAGCTAATGGGTTCAACTACAGATGGAGAAATTAACTTGGTAGAGATGGACCCATTTGATTTGGCAATTCGGAAGTCATTAGCCATCACTGGGAGTGAGCAAGTCATGGCAGAAACCTGACTCTAGCAAACTGACGAGTAAACGAGAGGGGAAGATGCTAGGATCTGAGTGTGTATTACATGTTCAGGAGTATTAGCTAAAGTAGAACGTAGGATCTGGTAAGAGCTGTTTCGATAAAGAGTGGTCCTAAGCATGTGTTGATGGAAGGGAAAGCTCAAGAACTGGTAGGGAGGGATAGGCTGATAAAGAAAGAAGACAAGATTATTTTAAGACACAAGCCTCCTGAGGAGGCATGGTGGGGAGAAAATCCGGAGCTCAGGTAGAGGGTGGGTGTTTCCACAGAGATAAAGAATACTTCCACCAAAGTCCCCATCTCTGAGGCCAGAGTGGGGACGGGAAAGAGGGTGTGGATGTGCCCAAGTCTGAGATGGGGGAGAGAGAAGCACAGAGTGGGGTGGACTTGAATTTGAGAGGATTCCCACCTGAAGACTGCATGCAGGTTTTTTAGGTCAAAAACAATAGTCTACCTTTCTGAGCAGACGAATTTTTGAAAAACATTTTTTTAAACCGACAGTTAAAGTGTGCTATACAGAGTGAAGTAAGTCAGAAATAGAAAAACAGATATCGTATATCAACGCATGTATAGGGAATCTACAAAAACTGTACCGATGAACCTACTGGCAGAGTGGGAATGGATACACAGATGCAGAGAACAGACTTTGGACACAGCAGGGAAAGGAGAGGATGGGAAGAATTGAGAGAGCAGCACTGAAGCATGTAGATTATCATATCCGTATGCATTACACTGCATCACACATACATTATCGTATGTAATGGGAAGTTGCTGTATAGCACAGGGAACTCAACTCGGTGCTCTGTGAGAACCTAGAAGGGTGGAATGGGGTAGGGAGTATGGGGAGGTTTAAAAGGGAAGTGGCATGTGTAAACGTATGGCTGATTCATGTTAATGCATGGCAGAAGCCAGCACAATATTATAAAACAGGTATTCTCCAATTAAAACAAATTTTTAAAAAGTACTAAATAAATGTGTTCTTTCACATTTAAAAATGTATCTATCATGGCAAATTTCTAAATTTTAAGCAAGAGTCAAAAGCTATTGTATAGCGTCATGTTGGCCCCCAAAGATACCAGTTTAAAGATGTGTTTTCCAAAATATCTCCCCTGAAGTTTTACTTTTAATTAGAAAAAGATAGTATAAATAATCTTAAAATTAACATTGGCTACCCTCTGTTATCAAATGGTTATAGTTTCACTTTCCTGTAAATTTGTCAAATGGAATAGAATGTTATATCTGTATTTAAATACCTTGGATTCATTGTTTATGATATATGGCTTTGAAATAAATATATGGTTTGACATTAAGTCCTTTGGGAAAAAAGATAGGTCTGAAACAGCCATTGTTTCGTGTTTCTATAAAAGAGCATGTCTTTCAGGAGGCAATAAACAACCCACTCCACATCTGCCAGCCTTAGATCTAAGGGGCGGTGAAGGATAGGAACTGAAGTACCAACTCTCGGATGACCTCAGTCACAAGCATCTCCTTGCTTTTTAGATGAGCTGGGGGAAAAAAAGCACCATTAACATTTACATTCTGTGTGAGTTTGCCATAACAACGTGCAACATACTGGGTACCTTCAAATGAGAAATTTATCTCACCGTCCTCAAGGCTAGGCAGCCATGCCGCCCTCTGAGACTCTGGGCAGAGTTCTCTGACTCTTCCTCGCCTCAGGTGGTGGCCTGGAGTATATGGGATTCCTTAGTTTGCAGCTGCATTAGTCCAATCTCTGCCCCTGTGCCTGTGTGAGACTGTGTCCAAATTTCCCCTTTATATAAGGACATTGGTCATATTGAATTAGGACCCCCCCGCCCCCACTTATAAGTGAAATCATACATGACCTCATTTTATCTTTATCACTTTTTTAAAGATCTCGCTTACAAATAAAACCACATCCCAAGGTACCTGGGGTTTAGACTTCCATGTATCGTGGAGGGAGCACACAGTTCAACCCATAATAGGTTCTATTAAGAGCACATTTTGAGACCAAGTCAAATACATAGACTCCTTTTAAAGAAACACTTTTGACACTCCATGCTTTTTAATAATCCATACTAGTAATGACTTTGATCGGCATCCTCACAGACACAGAATATCACTTCGGTAGCTGCTTTTGTTCTTCTTCAGTTGCCTTTCCACCACTGGTATTAAAAGATAACATGGAAATGTTCACAACTGAAATTTGATCCTTCAGTTTCTTGTACTCGCTTTGGTGGGACTATTAATGAACTAAGATGAGGAGATTAACGAGACAAAGAGGAAAAAGCAAATGCAATAATACACCCCAGAAACAATTCTTTAGTTGATTTTATAAAGCTAGTTTGGTAATCCTAAAGTGAAAGTGAAAGTCAAGTCACTTAGTCGTGTCCGACTCTTTGCGACCCNGACAAAGAGGAAAAAGCAAATGCAATAATACACCCCAGAAACAATTCTTTAGTTGATTTTATAAAGCTAGTTTGGTAATCCTAAAGTGAAAGTGAAAGTCAAGTCACAGTCGTGTCCGACTCTTTGCGACCCGTGGACTGTAGCCCACCAAGCTCCTCTGTCCAAGGGATTATCCAGGCAAGAATACTGGAGTGGGTTGCCATTTCCTTCTCCAGGGGATCTTCCCGACCCAGGGATCGAACCCAGGTCTCCCACATTGCAGGCAGATGCTTTAACCTCTGCACCACCAGGTAATCCTAAACATACTGATAAGTTGTTTCCAAATATGCAACTAAAAGATTAAAAAGAAAATCATCATTTCAAAATAAATGGCATTTATTAAGAGAAGGATATGACTGAGCAACCAACGTTTGGGGCTTCCCTGGTGGCTCAGACAGTAAAGAATCTGTCTGCACTGTAGAAGCCCAGGGTTCTATCCCTGGGTTGGGAAGATCCCCTGAAGAAGGGAATGGCAACCCACTCCAGTATTCTTGCTTGGAGATTCCATGGACAGAGGAGCCTTGAGGGCTACAGTCCATGGGATTGCAAAGAATGGGACATGACTGAGCAACTAACATGAACATTAATTTGTTAATAACAGAGATGTAGACATAGCAAAGTTTATGCAGATTGCCAAATGTTTTGATAATGTTTATCAAAGTTCCCTCTTTTAGAAATATTTTTTCTTAATACATTTATTTGATAGATATTTTTAAGTGTCATTTGGTACGCTTAGCAAGATTCTAGATACTGAGATTGCAACAGTGAACAAAACAGGAGGAGTAACCCTTTCACTGTGATGCTTTTATCCCATTTGGGAGATGGACAGGAGAGAAAGAAAACAGCTCTTCTGTTGAGAATAGACTGAAGAGGACACAGGATGAAGGAAGGGGATAAGGTAGGAGATTGTTGGGTCATTCAGGTGAGAGAGGACTGGCTTGGACCAAGGTCATAACTGTGGAGGTGGTAAGAAATGGCTGGATTCTGGATGAATTTTGAAAATAAAGCAACAATTTGTTGATGGATCAGCTGTGGAATATGAACAGAGATAGGTAAAGGATAACTCCAGCTTCATCCTGAATAAAACAAATAACTTGAGGAGTATGCTTCTTTTAAACTATATAATGAAAAAGAAAGATTACATGTGAAAGTTGTTAAGAGTAGTTTTTCAAGCAGATTTAAAGTTGAGCCAGAGGGCAAAATTATTGCCTTTGGGATATTTATTCCAAATCAAATTAAATAATTAAGGAAATGGAAATATTTGTGCTATCTGTCATAGGAAGCAGTAAAGAATGGGAACTATCTTCTCATTTTTGCCAAACAGAGGTGGAAAGTAATCACAATAGTGCTGTTATAAAGGGAGAGGAGGATAAACAGATTATGCATAGCGTTTTTTTTTTTTTTAATTACTTCACTTTGTTTCTGGAGATATTGGTAATGTCTAATTAGATTTTCTGAATAAGATGACAGAACCTTTTAGATGTTGAATTAATTTTCTCTGGCTCCTGTCAGTGGTTATAATCACAGTTTTACTCATCTAGTCCAGCTGTTTCTGCATTTTTAGACAGTTTTGTGTGGTGGGCTTCTTGCCAACCATTGAGGGGTAACTTGCTCCATGTCTGCAGGTCAACCTCACTTCCCTTCCCACTCTCCTCTCTGTTCCTGTTGTTTACTTTATTGTCCCTGCCCATCAGATAACCGGCAGAGCATGTGAACATGCTCGACTGGTCCTGGGATGGGATGTCTCCCCATGCTCCGTTTCTCAGCCTGTCATATAGCTCCCACCTGGAACTCATGTAAACCAGAGGCGGGAGTGATTCGTCTCACTTGCTGTAGAAGTGAGAAACCTTTGTGTAAACAGAAGCATTGAGATACACAGAATACACCTTGAGATCCAGCCTTTGCTTTCAGACGTCTTTATGTGCTGCACAAAAGGCCATCTGGGGAATATCTCAGGCCGTGATTACATATCATGATCGGCAAGCCTGATCGTACCCAACAGCATGTGTGTTTCAGCTGGAATGAAGCATTGTCTGTGCTCCAGACTTTTCCTTTAGGTCTTTTCCAGTTCAGTTTTGTTGGTATCACTAGATATGTAGAAATCATGAATTTTAAAGCCTGAGATATGTATTTAGCAATTTAAAGTAAAATGCTATAAGTTTTATATTATTAAATGCACAGACATGGCCACAGGGGGACATGGTGTGAGTGGGGCTGATTTGTGTCTATTCCAACGTATATGGTTGATTTGTGTCTATTCCAGTATTTCTGTACATTTCAAAATGATCACTGCAATAATCTAGTTATTGTTACCATAAAAAGACATTACGCAGTTGTCGACTGTTTTCCTCACACTGTGCATTTCACACCTATGACTCATTTATTTTGTAAATAGAAGTTTGTACCTCTTATGCTCCTTCACCTATTTTTCTCCTTCCAAAAACTCCCTTCCCTCTTGCAGCCACCTGTTTGTCCTGTATATCTATGAATCTGTTTCTGTTTTGTTATGTTTGTTCATTTGTTTTTTTTTTTTTTTTTAGGATTTCACTTAGTGAAATCATACAGTGTCTGTCATTCTCTGTCTGATTTATTTCACTCAACATAATACTCTCTGGATCCATCTATGTTGTCCTAAATGGGGGAAAAAAACCATTATTTTTTATGGCCGAGTAATATTCCACTGTATATTTACCACATCTTAATTAATCTCTTGTTGGGCACAAACTAGAATAAATAATTCTAGGATGTATATTGAAGGACAAAAGACTCTGAATAGTCCAAACAATCCTGAGAAAGAACAAAACTGGAGGCATCATACTCTCTGACTTCAAACTATACTACAAAGCTACAGTAATCAAAACAGTATGGTACTGACACAAAAACAGACACATAGATTAATAGAACCGAATAGACAGCCCATGAATTTGAGAAAACTCTGGGAGATAGTGAAGGACAAGGAAGGCTAGCATGCTGAAGTCCACAGGGTAGCAAAGAGTTGGACGTGACCTAGCAATTGAACACACACACACACACACACACACAGAGCCCACGAATGAATGCACATTTCTATAGGAAATTAAACTATGATAAAGGAGGTAAGGATAGACAATGGAAGAATGACAGCTACTTCAATAAACAGTTTTGAGAAAACTGGACACCTACATGCAAAAAAATCAAATTGGACAAAATGGATTAAAAGCCTAAATGTAAAACTTGAAATCATAAGATTTATAGAAGAAAACCTAGCCAATCTGCTCACTGACATCATTCTTAGTAGGGTTTTTTTTTTTTTTTAATATGTCTCCTTGGACAAGGGAGACAAAAGCAAAAGTAAACAAATGGGACTATATCAAACTAAAAATCTTTTGTGTTGTGAAGGAACTGATCAACAAAATGAAAAGATCAACTACTGGATGGGAGAAGATACTTGCAAGTGACATATCTGAGAGGGGGTTAATATCCCAAATATATAAAGAACTCATACAACTCAATATCCAAAAAACAGCATGATTGAAAAATGGGTAGCAGATCTAAATAGATGTTTCCCAAAGAAGACATACACATTACCAGCAGGCACATGATAAGATGCTCAACATCGCTAATCATCAAGGAAATGCAAATCAAAACCATGATGAAATATCACCTCACACCTGTCAGAATGGCAATTATGATTTCTATACAGTTTTTAAAAATGTGAGAATTCCTTTAATTTTCATTTCATAACAAGTAATTATGCCTTTTTTCCTCAAAATTATTCTTATATTCATTTTTCTCCTCAGTATTGCAACTTTCTGAAAGTCACTCAGTCATGTCTGACTCTGCAACCCCATGGACTATACAGTCCATGGAATTCTCCAGGCCAGAATACTGGAGTGGGTAGCCTTTCCCTTCTCCAGGGTATCTTCCCAACCCAGGGATCAAACCCAAGGCAATTTTCTAAGGACATAAAATAAACATGTGGCTTACCCAATATGATCTTCCTATATGAGTAAAAATATGAAAGTAATGGTAGGTAAGGATTAAGCATGTACTAGCACTTATAGACTTGTAAATGGTCACAAGTTATTCTCATACACACAGTGACAGAGAGTAGATTATTTTTCCCCAATATAGGCAATGCTCAGTAAAAGTTAGGCCAAAGAACCCAGTGTCTTCTCAGATTTCATAAAGTTGAAGGAGGAATATTTGGTCTCTTTTCTTTAAGTTCTAAGAGTAAAGGAATGGATCTCATTGTATGACATGAAAGGGGCCACAGAAATAAAGGAGGAGGAGAAAAAACTTAGAGAAAAATATTCTGTGAGGTCTGTTCCACTCATGAGTTAACTGCCGAGGGCATAGCCAGGATGTGCCTTTTCCCTAAGTTTCAGAGACTTTAGACAATCCTCTGACAGCTTAGGGCTTAAGCCTAGTTTGAGGAGAGCTTCTAGAACGGAGTAGCCACAGAAGCCAAGTACCTCTTTCTCTTTTTTTTTTGTTTTCTCCAGCTCCCTCTCCCCTCAGTCAGTACATTCCATTCTTTGAGATTCATCATGAATCTCAGATTCATCATGAGTATCTGTAGAATATCTAAATGTGATTTCCAGAGCAAAGAGTATAGTATTTCCAAACACTGTACAAAACTAAGAGCTTATTGTAATTTTATCTTAATAAAAAATAGATGGCTATCGTCTTAAAATGTGCCTGGTAGATTTCTGTCTAGTGCTTGAAACTGTACATTGTCAAGCCATCGGAACAAACCACATTATCTGTATTTTCCATTAAGTCAGGCTCCAGTGAATTACCCTCATTTCTATCTCTTCTTTTTGGCCTCTAGCACCATGACCTGAATCCTACAAAGAAATCAGATTGATGCTGTGAATACTTATATATATATGACAAGAGAGGCATTTTAGATGAGAGGTTTTCTATTAAAAGATTGTTTCAAAAGTAAAGGCACTGTTGTCACGATAGTAAAGGTCCCCTCTAGTCGACCATTCGCTATAGATAAATGGTACTTCATACAAAATAGGAGAGCAAAACTTGTCCAATAATTGCTAGGACTTCTTATTCTAGTATAATCTTTGGTAACATCTTTTGATAAATAAAGTGATCTTACACAGCATGTACATTATGTAAAATTGGATAGAACTTGTAGAAATATGGAGATCATTTTCTGGGATTCATTTTTGCGAGCTCTTTGTAGTCAAAGGTTTGTTTGTTTCCTCTTTTACTGGTTGAGGTATTAAGTCAAGAATTTATTACATACTAGGTTCTATAATTCTCTGTATTGAAAATATAATAGTTGCATGTTGTAAATATCATAACATTCTTTTTTTTTAGTTTTTAAAATATAAATTCATTTATTTTAATTGGAGGTTAATTACTTTACAATATTGTCTTGATTTTGCCATACATTGACATGAATCCGCCACAGGTATACACGTGTTCCCCATCCTGAACCCCTCTCCCTCCTCCCTCCCCGTACCATCCCTCTGGGTCATCCCAGTGCACCAGCCCCAAGCTTCCAGTATCATGCATCGAACCTGGACTGGCAATTCGTTTCATATATGATATTATACGTGTTTCAATGCCATTCTCCCAAATCATCCCACCCTCTCCCTCTCCCACAGAGTTCAAAAGACTGTTCTGTCTACATCACATTTTAGATTCCACATGTAAGTAATATATAATATTTGTCTTTCTCTGTCTGACATCACTTAGTATGATAATCTGTAGGTCCATGTTGATGAAAATGGCATCATTATTTCATTCTTTTTTAAATGGCTGAGCAATATTCCATTGTGTATACATATACTTCATATCTTAAATCAGTTGTCTGTTGATAAGCATTTGGGTTTCCATGCCTTGGTTATTTATTGTAAATAGTATTGCTGGGAACATTGGGGTGCATGTATCATTTTGAATTAGTGTTTTCATTTTTTCTGGATGTTTACCCAAGAGTAGAATTGCTGGACCATATGGTTGTTCTATTTTAATTAAAAAAAAATTTTTTTT